>JAADYU020062348.1:0-15642 GCA_011763375.2 Heteractis magnifica
CAATGGATAATAAGGCGGTCTTCTTTGATGTCATTAGGTTCGGCTCATGTGAAGTTCGACGTTTGACCTGGGCCTAATAGTCCATCCAATGAAAAACGAGTGGTCGCTTGCGAACGTTTCGTTTCGCGCGTTCAATCAGTTTTTCTCGTTAACTTTTCATAACTGGTATTCAGCATATGTTGATGGTGTTTGTTTTTCATGTCTTAAATCTCAAAAAAATTTTTCAACTTACTGAGTTACGAGTCGTGGTAAAATAGAATACATAACACGTAAAAAACCCCTAAAATTTTCATAATGAATTGCGTGTCGCTAAGAATCCTGCACAGACTGCCTTTAAGCCATAAATTCTAACTTTGTCGGTAGGTTTATAGGCACTTTGAATTTGGCAATATCAAAATTACAAATAACCGCAACACGTACATAAAGATTTCAATTCTTTTTTAACAGCATCGCCTACCCGACAGTACTACGTTCAGTTGAAATTCGAGAATTATGCCGGAAATGACGTTATTGTCCAAAGTAGTGACGGAGAGCCCGAGAAAGGCTTCCACGTGAAGAAGAATACAGCGATGCAAATCACCAAGACAGTAGGAAGCCGAAACCCAATTACCCTGACAGCTTTTAATAAACAGAGTAGAGTAGCTGTCGCCATCAACAATGCTCCTAGTTTTATTGTGACGCCAAAACTGGAGAAGGGCTCCTTTACAAGTGTGAAGATCAAGAAACAAAGTAAGTGATGGTGAACACTGTACTGGTCATAATGACCTGCTAGAAGAATATAAGTAAGAATAAGCTTATTTGAATATAAGCAGCATTTCATAAATGCCTTCAGGTTCATCGCTGTTTTAATGGCTTCTGCCCTACCTATTTAAGGAATATTTTCATACGGAATTCAGATGTGCACTATTATAACACAAGGGGTAGAAGAAACATTCACATTAATAAAATTTCCTCGAAATCGGGAAGTAGATCTTTTTCTCATGCAGCTGCCATTCTTTTTAACAGCTTGCCAAATATTGTGAAACATTCAACTTCAATACGTAGTTTTATCTCTAATTATTGGTTATCTAAGAGATCTTAATCTAATGATAAATTATTTATTGAACTTTTATCTTTTAATAGTTTTAGCTTATAAATATAGAGTATTAGATTAGATTAGGTTAGTTTTTTTCTTTTTCTTTTTCTTTTTTTTTTCTTTTTTGTTTAATTGTAGTTTTATTTTACACACAGCTTCAATGTAAATAAGTGCTCAGCCTTTTGAACCCTGTGTCTAATAAAGTTTATTATTATCATTATTATTATTATTAAGCAGCAAATCGAATGCCAACGAGTGACGTCAAAGGAGTAATTTATATTTATTTATTGCTACTTGTAATTCGTAAAATAGACTGCTATGGGAAACTGATTTGCAAACTTTTTTTTATAAGAGACATGGGTAAAACAATGATGTTTTTCAAATTCAATATATCTGTACCAAATGAGGAATCCTTTTTACGTCACATTCATTCACGTATCGATTAGCATATGAAAAGAATAAAACTTTATAATTTAAGACGCAGCGCTGAGATTAAGAAAATTTTATGGTCATTTAACGGCTAATTATGGGTGTGATGGGCACTTTGAGGTTAATTTTCCTTTTTAAAAATTCATGGCTGACATCTTGATTGGTTTCTTTTCAGTCGTAAAACCCAAGCCTTCAGGTGTCTACACGATAAACCTGGTGGTGACCAACAACGCTGGTAGAGATATTAGCCTGATCCCAAGTGATAACAAACCTGATGATGGCTTTGATGTTCCCACTGGTGACATGGTGTTCATCTCCAAGACAACTAATAATACATCACCTGTGGACTTCACCGCTGTTGATATAGAAACGGAGACGTTGATGCTGATTGACGGAAAGGAAAGCAAAAGGATTTTTCCCAGTAATAACGAGAGTAGAATTCCGTTGTTGATCACAGCACCAGGTACTTTCAAACAAACAAACAAACAAACAAAAACATATTGTTAATTGTTCCCGCGAGAAAACAAAAGAAAATGCTTATAGGAAAAAATAAAAAATAAAATAAAAATAAAATAAAAAATAAAAAACACTAATAGAATCAAAATATTGAAGGCTTACTACTTCGAAGAAATCATTCCATATTTTTCGAGAAGGTGATGTTCCAAAAATGACCAGAATAAGAATAATGTAAGGCCCAGTTCAGACGCTGTACCAACCATTAATAAATTGTTTCTATTATCTACATAGAAAGTTCGACGTCTGAATCAATTTAGTACGGCGGCTAAGGCGTTCTGCAAGCCCGAGTCAGCTGAATAATACGGCTGTAGATTGACTTCGATTCAGAAGCCGTGCCATCCATGAGCCGTACCAAACGCATGAATTATTTAAATGACCTTATAATGTATTTTGAAATTGACAAATATTAAGGTAGAAAAGTTTGATTTGGAACACCTAAAACAGAACGGCGTATGAATCAACAAGTCGTGCTTCATTGATTTGGGCCGACGAAAATATGTATTTACACGGATCATGGTTGGTACATCTTCTGAACTGGGCCTAATTCTCATTAAATTTATTGCAAATTTTGTAATTGATATTGCTTTTTTCTTTTTTTTTTTCCTCCCCATATCAGCTGGATTGGAGCAGAAACCAAGTAAGTCATTGCTTATTTGTTTTTTTGTTGTTGTTTTGTGTGTGTGTGTTTTATGTTTTGTTTTGTTTTGTTTTGTTTTGTTTTGTTTTGTTTTGCTTTGTTGTTGTTGTTGTTTCCTTTCTTCTTACATTTGATGCTGGATTATGGATTCTAAGTCTTGGATTATGGATTTCAAAAGCCAAACTTCCGTGGACTCCGGAATCCGGATTCCCTTACATGGGGACGATATATACGTGTTTCGCTCATAATAATGCGCGAATGAAAAATAAAAGACGATATGGACTGTGCTGCCCACTTGTGAATCTACCGTAGCGTCCACCTTCTTCAATGATATTCCATTTACTTCAGTCATAAAGGACATTACTAACGTAACGTTAATTGCAATCACCAGAATTACCATCAGTCACGCCAGCCTTCTATTGGTCCTTTTACACTGTTAACAATGGCACAATCCCCGGTTCCCCGAGTTTTACCGCTCACGGAGATTTCCATATCGTTGATGGAGGGCTTTACCTTGATGGCACATCTGCATTTCTGACATCACACTTGAACTCTGACGACGCTCTTGTCTACCCGGAAAGATTCTCTAAAGGATTTGCTTTCGGTCTAAAGTTGAAATTTCCAGACACTGTTAAAGGATACACTGTACCGAAATACGTGGTTGATAGCGGTGCGAAAAGTCTCTCTACACGAGGAGTATCGCTGTACATACTTGAAAAGAAGCTGGTGGCAGAGCTTTCTACTTCAGATACAAAATGGAAGGTATTGTAAAGCCGCATTAAAAAGTACTAATTTTATTATGATTTTATCCTGGATTTCAAGCCAACGAAAAATTAGTAGCCCCCCCCCCCCCCCCCCCCCCTCTGCTGATAAATGTATTTGAAGGCGATTGAACTCTTCAGTAAAGCTCGAGTCCTAAGATAGTTCTACTGGTACTAGTGTATCGACGATAGGAACTTATAAGATTAATGATCCTTACGGAATGCGCAAATCAAGGTTATATCAGATTGAAATAAGTATATTATCGTCAATGAAAATTTGCTTGAATGATCATAGCAACACTGGTTAATTCCAAGTCAAGGTTGGAGAGTTGATGAAGTACTGTATCAAGTCCATATTGTTTCGTGCACATTGAAGGAAAGTTTATAGTCCAGTGCAAGCCGTGAGAAAATGCCTCTAATTACAAATCCTAATTGCTCCTTAAAAAGATAATACATTGGATACTCAAATCTATCCAGAGCAACGCATGTTAAAGGCATTTCTCTTAACGACGATTTTTTTTACTTTCGATGACGTCATTCCAGGCGGAAACGGACATAGTAACCAACAAGTGGGTCTACGTCATAATATCATGGAGTATGCAAAGAGGTTTATTCCTTTACGTCGATGGCCGGGAAATGAGCGGCGATACCGGAGGAATGAGGATCCGTAACTACGTAGCAGCACCTCAAGAGGAAAACCTTAGTATTGGACGAAATATTGGAGAACCTGCAGCCAACTTTGCCAGCCTCTATATTTCAACATTTGCGATCTTCCGTGAAGAACTATCTGCGCCCCTTGCCTTTGATGTGTACAAGTACTACATATCTGATGGTATGTTTCAATTAGAAGCCCATTTTCTTTGGCTTAGTAATAAGAATAGGTACAACTAGATAGTTATCAAAAGATGATGAACATGAGATATGATTAAGGTTTCGAAATGTGAAGCACTTTTCTATCTAAAGGTCCGTGCATTCTCCATATGCTTCTAAAGTTATTCAGTTTTGAAGAATGCTGAAGTTGATCACGGCTGTACTAGCAATGAGATTGTGCACTAGTCACCTAGATCATGCCCGTTTGGTTGACACAAAGGGGAAGCAGGGATAGGAATGAAGTGCATCAAATGCTGTCTTTTATCAGGCATGTGATTCTAACGCCAGCATTGCGCGTTGGCTTTATTTATTGCATTTTATAACATTGCTTTGCTGTTGTATTGGCAGTGATCCAAGCCCAAGAACAGCTCTAGTCTTATATTACGAACAAGGGCGGATCTAGGGGGAGGATCGGGGGGGGGGGGGGCCGGATCCCCCCTGTTATGCATCCCTAAGGTTAAAAAGATTGTTTTATCCTAGAATTTAGTTTTACCACAGGTTTGAAGTAAATTTTGTAAGAAAGAAAAGAATTTTTTTAATCTTCTTTTGATTTTCAATCTTACTCTTGTCTGTACATAAAAAATTTAGCCGTATAAAGCCAGCCGTATATAACTTATGTAGAGCTAAGCTTGGGTTGCCTGTGTTTTGCCAAGGATACATTTGGAACCCCCCTTTCAAAAAATCCTGGATCTGCCTCTGACGAACCAAGGACTTGTGACATGATTCAACTTGTGATTTCTCTTCAGCCATCATCCAACCTTCCAAGATGTACTACATCAACTTCCATGTGACCAACACCCTAGACAAAGAGATTGAACTTCTGTCAAGTGATGGGCAACCGGCTGGAGGCTTCCACATCAAACCTAAACAAATAGTTGCCATCCACAAAGAACTTTCTTCACCTACATCGGTGACGTTTACAGCTCAAGATGTGTCGACTGCTAGTGATGTGATTATCAATGGAGAGTTAGAATATATCGCAACTCCAAGCGAGTACAAACAGCAGATGACCACTGTTATCATCACGCCTGTGGGCACCAGTGGTAAGTAATTGTAACATCCCTATTGAAATTCAAATATGGATAAAAATTACATATCAGCATCGCTATCCAATACCTAATAATGACAAAATTTCAATTTTGGAAAGTAGAAAAGAGCCGTCTTCCCAAAACTTTTAAGAATGGCAGATATTACAGTTGATCCTAAGATAATCTTTTGTTTTAAAAATCATAAAAGTGAGGCTATCGGGTCAAGATACAATGCTTATTGTCTCGTTTGCATCTCAACCGCTGGCATCCATAATATCTGCCCTGTCATTGCATCTTGAACGCTATTATTTTTCTAGAATTTTCTTGACTTAAGATTATTTCTAAGATCAGCTTGCACCAGTAGCTTAAAGACAATTTTACTTAGCACCACCACATCTTTGATACTCGGCTGATTTTTCTTATAATTCTTTCCTAGGTAAGCCTGCACCACGTGATCGCTACTACGTAACATTAAATCTAAAAAACAAGTATCGCTCCAATATTGTCATCATCTCCAGTGACAACCACCCATCTGATGGGTACCGACTCAGCCCCACGTCATACGAGACCCTAACCAAGGAGGTGTTCAGTCCCAGGAAGATCACTATCCATGCCTATGACCCTGCTACTAACAAAGGATTGCTTATTAATGGAAAGAGTTCTTATAGTGTGGTACCAACTAGAGAGAGAGGGAATCCTGATGCTTTGGAAATCACTTCATCAGGTATAAGAAATATTTCAAATAGAAAAATTCCTGCAAGCCACCTTAATGAAGTGGCGAGCTAGTATCAAAGAATATCAGGTTTGCAAGATGGTAACTTCCCAATAACTTTCTTTAACTAAGGCAGATTGCGCGACTGACTGACTGCAATTTTTTCATCTCCGAAAGCGAATGCTCAAAACTTTCTCTGTTCACGCTTTGAGTGATTAGTTTGTTTTTATATCTTACGTGGTAAGTATGTTGCTTTGGTAACAAATATACTAATAGTAAAAAAGCAACGGCATAGAAAAGAACTGGCATTGCACCATCTCCAGTATGGAAGACAAGAGGATTTTATTTCGTTGAAGCAGAAATTCTAATTGCTTAGTTATACCACAAAAACAATTCTCATTATAATATTTGTTATCCAGAAAAAGAACAGCTGGTAGTATCCCCTCCGGTGCCGTACAGCTACTACTGGTCTTTAGCATCGATAAACAAGGGATTCGTGGAAGGAAACCCTGCGTTCAAAGTGACAGGAGACGTGACAGCCAACGATGGTGGTCTTGCCTTTGACGGCAAAACAGGTTGGCTAGGTGCACATATTGATAAGATGGACTGTCTCCTTGACCCTGGGCGCTGTATTAAAGGGTTTGCTATTGGTACTAAGATCAATATTGATCCATCGTCGCTCAGTTCGAAAGATGAGAAATATATAATTGACACGGGAGCCCGGAGTATCTCCAAACGAGGTGTCTCCTTGTTCACGATCAATGGACAACTGACCTTTGTTTTGGCAACCAAAGACAAAACTTGGGAGGTAAGAAACATGATCCACAATGACTTATAGTTATTTTAATGTTGAGGTTCTTAACGCCATGAATAAGAGGAGAGGGGCCATCCAAAAAGCCTTAATATCTTAGGGTGAATAAACTAGAAAATAAATAATTAACCTGTTAGTCGCCTGCCTTGTAATTAACCTCGCCACTTCTGCTTGTTCTGCATGTGAAGAGTTCTACTCAAGTTAAGCCAGGTCAGTGGATCTATCTTCTCGTTACGTGGAATCGTAACGAAGGTCTGACCATGTACGTTGACAACGAAATGAAATCCTCTAATAGGAATGGAAAACCGAAAGAAGAGAAGCCTGAACCAAACACGGAACAGATCAACCTGTGTGTTGGAAGGAACGTTAATGGAATGAGTGCTCCAATGAATGACATGTTTAAGATGTCTTCACTGGTGGTATTTAATACTTACATACCAACACAGTTGGTCGCACCAGTAACTAACTACTTCTCCAAGCCATGTAAGTCAATAGTCTCGAGTAGTTGGCGCGCTAGTTTTATTGGGAGATCCCGTACCGTAGGAGTGGCTAGAGTATCTGAGATCTGTGGAGAGGAAGACGAATAAAGGATATTTTTTTACATGGGTCTGAAAGGAGGAAAGGAAGAATAAGAGAAAGAAAAAAAGAAAAAAGAAAGAAGAGAAGAGAAGAGTTTATCAAACTAAAACCTTTTAAGGACGTCCGCGGCCATTGTTTCTGCACATCCTCTCTGCTCGAGCTCTTTCGTATGAGCGAGGAGCGCCTGGATGATTTTGTTTATATAACAAATGCGATAAAATTCAAGCTGGCGGCCAAATTTTCATAGTTTACAGCATAATATCTCAAAAACGAAAACGCTGACCCCCATTTTTCTTCTTCTTAAAAGTAAGCTTTGATAAAGATCTACAAAATATGCCACAATGAAAAAAGAAAAGAAAAAAGAAAAGAAAAGAAATCGCATGGGAAATAATGACGGCAATTTATTTTCATTTAATTTTGTCCGGAAAAAGCATCTTCGTCACCTGAGAAAATGAAATTCGAAAAGCGTTTTCTTTTTGTTGAAGGTCTTAATCAATACAACAGGCTAATGATAAAAAACCGCACTATTTTCCTCCAAATTGCCGGTTTTTCTCGGGTCGTAGCTCGAAAACGAAGACGGTGACCCCCATTTTTATTTTATTTTTGAAACTATGATGTGTTGAAGTAACTTTGTGGCAAGTACAGAAAATTGGCACCACAACATCAATTACCCGCGAACGTCCTTAAAAGTATGCAACAATATAAAGACGAAGTGAAATAAACAAATATTGGAGCAATAAAGAAAAATATAAAGTGGGCTATAATTACAACCACATCATTGCACTATTTAGTTTCCCAAAATTGATGATAATTTATTATTTATTATAAATATATAATAATTCTGTTTGTATTTTAAATTTTCCAGTGGTTACTCGGCCTTTGTCCAAGTATTACATCGTACTACAAGTAACAAACCCTACCACAGACCCTCTAATCCTGAAATCAAGTGATAACTATCCAAACCAGGGCTTTCCTATCAAGGCCAAAGTTATTGCTAAGATCAAAAAGGAGGTCTCAACTCCATCCCAGGTGTCCTTTGAAGCACGTGCTGCGGGAAATAAAAAGGTTTTGTTCCTCAATGGCAAATCAAGGCTCGATACCACGCCCTCTGGATCACCTCTTGATGTTGTGAAAGTTAATGTCTCCGAGGAAGGTAAGTCAGCTGTAAAATACCCTAAAAGCTTTTAAAAATTTACTCCGACAAATACTTCCCCTTGATTGGCATAGATTGTCCTTTTTTAAAGTGTTATTTAAAAAATGCAAATCAACTTGGTAAAGGAGCCATATTTCGATTTAGACAGTAACTAGTGCCAGTCTTCTTGTCTTTCAGTTGTAATCATTAAAAGGTGAAACAGTCCTTATACAGTAATTTCCTACTGACGCTGTTACTTTCTCATTCATCAGGTCAAACAGTCGAACCACTACCAGAAGGTAAGAACACTAACAATTACTGTGATTCTACTCTATCCATGTTTACTTGAGTTCGTTAACCAATCAGACAGCGAATCGAAAACAGTAACTAGAATTCGAGTTTATGTTCTACTGCTCATTCGTCCATTGCATCTGCAGGTGAACTGTTGCGACATGTTCTGCCGCGGCGTCAAACTTCAAAGTTCCTTATCGCCTACTAAAGCACCATATTCGTTTCGTTTAACCTTTTCCCGAATTCTCAAAATAAGTGCAAATTAATAGCGAGTTTCTAGATTTGATTCCGCATATCTTCTGAGAGTGTGAATCCATATTTATAGTGTTTTTCGTATATATTGGCAGCAACTGTTCAAAAAAACTCGCGGAACTGTGAATAAAAGCTGGATGAACTTTGAAGTTACCTTAACTTTGATGGCGTGACAAAACAAGTTTTCGTTACCTCGTCAGAATATAAACTCAAATTCTATTGTTTTTGATTCGTACTCTGATTGGCTAACCAACTCAAGTGCTGATCAGGTTAGTGTAGAACCACAGTAATAACCCGCATTAATGAATAATTGATGAATTTTAAGATGTCACTATGCGATTGTAATCCCACGTTTATTATGGTCTCATTTTTATGATTCTCTAAAAATGTTTTCTGTGTTGTTTTTGTTCAGGAGGCGTCACAGAAGAATCTGGTGTTGCAGGTAATTTGACGACAACGGCTGACATGAAATGGAGGAAATGCCCAAATTGAAACACAAACACCAACACATGATAACGCAAGCACAAATCACATTACTCATCAAAAGCAATGTATACCTTTGTGCTTTCTGGCCACCCAAGCTTTCTAATTTGAGCTTTTTTATTGTAATGTCCCTTTTGCTTCAATCGAGGCTAAATGCGCGCTATATGATTGACTGTCTATATATTTTCGCGCAATTTCAATTTGTTAGAAGTTTCTGAATGTTCACTAACTATTGCGTCTGGTGATCTGGAGTGCTTTTCATTTACCTGGAAAAACCGGAAATTCCGGTTGGAAAAACAAATATGGTATGTGTTATTCCGATCGGAAAGTTCCGGAAAACTTGATTTTTCTATCGAGATAATCCACTCTTCGCTCTTTTTGGTTCTTCCACTAGACACGTGTACCATATGTGCTTCCCGACAACCCGCAATCTTTTTGGTTGGAAGAGACGCGTACCATCAATCATTGTTTTTTAGGAAACGAATTTCTAACCGAATGGATTGAGTTAAATGGAAAGCACCCCTGGGGTGCTTTCCATTTAAATCAACCCTTCCGGCTGGAAATTTGTTTGCTAAAAAACAACAGTAAATGGTACGCGCGTCTTCGAACCAAAAAGAGCGGGAAAACACATGTGGTACACGCGTCTACCGGAAGAACTGGAAGGAATGGGAAAAATGGACTACCTCGATTGGTAGACCGAGTTTTCCGGAACTTTCCAATCGGAATGACACATACCATTTGTTTTCCCAACTGGAATTTCCGGTTTTTCAAGGTAAATGGAAAGCACTCCTGATAACCTAGTAACTCTTGGTTTTTAGGTGTTAGAACAAATTCCTGTTTTATGGTTGTCCTTTAAATTTTTCTATTTTTCTATCATTAATTAATCTTATTAATGTTTATTAATCAGCCCCACCCGTCAGGCCCGATCACTCGTGGCTACTTGCGTATCTTGATGGTAACAAGGTACCAGGTAATCCAGCTCTGGTTGCTAATGGTAAGATATCGAGGATAGACGGTGGTCTAAGCTTCGATGGTTCAACAGCATTCCTGTCTGGGACTCTTGACAGCAAAGACTGCATGCTCAACCCAGACTTCTGCTCCGAGGGATTTTCGTTCGGCATCAAGTTGAAGTTCACGACAGATTCTCTAACGGTTAACGCGCCTCGATATGTAGTGGACAGCGGACGAACAGCGAAGGGTCGTGGTATTGCATTGTATCTTGTTATGAAGGAGTTGTTTGTGGAGATTGCGACTTCAAACGCTCTTTACAAGGTAATAATTACTGCATTCTTGCAGTGCTGAAAAATCGTGAAACAAAGAAGCGCGTGTTTCTTGGGTAGTCCTGTGGTCAGTATCGTAATGAATTATGTAGTGCTTGTAAGTTGTGACGTATTTCCGGGTCCATTTACTCACAAAATGCAAAAATACTAGACGCAATTCATCGTTAACCAATAAATATGACGATTCTGTGCAGGCAACAATTCCTACCACGAAGAAAACGTTTGGAACCCCGGAAGTCGTTTTCTCACTTGAGTTACGTCAAACTTAAAAGCCCTATAGCTTTGCAAGATGATAAAGTCACGCAACTCTGTGTATTTCAGGGTGCAGTGACAGTAACTGGAGACACCTGGTTCTATCTCACCGCTACCTGGAGTAGACGAACGGGCTTAACCTTGTACATGGATGACAGGCCTACCGCTACAGTCCCAGAAGGCATTTCGGGTGTACGTTTTCCAGTCTATACAAAGACGCCTAACTTTGTGATTGGTCGAAGTGCAACAGCGGCATCGTATTACAGTAAGGTCAATATCGGGTCCTTTTCTACATTCAAGCAGCTGTTGTCCAGTGATGACGTCAAGGCTAATTATAACTTCTTCTGGATACGTGGTGAGCATAGAATGAAGTATTTGTCTGTTCACCGGTTTCTTATTCTAGACTATTGTGTTCAAATTTGATGGAAATGAGCAAAAACGAAATGCCTTATGGGTGGCAAGAAATCAAGCTATATTTATACAATGTACTCCAGCTGTCGTCATTCATATTAAGTGCTTTTTCCTATTGTTTTACATGTTGTTTCCCCTAGCAAATCGTAAAATTCACTCTTTAAATTTCTTCATTTTAGTCATATAAAGCACCATATAGCTAATCGGGGTGTCAGCTTTTTTTAATGATTATGCTACACGTACGCATAACACCACGCGTTTTTCTTTTTGTATAGGTTCAGGTGGTGAAGGCAAGACATTCTATGCAGTCCTAGAGGTTTCCAACCCTCTCAAAACCGATGCAGTGATACTTACCGATGATGGTGTACCTAACGAAGGCTTTAAAGTCCTCAAAGGAACCAAAGCCAAAATCGCTAAGACTATGAAATCTGATGCTTTTATCACATTCAGAGCAACGGATACTAAGGGACTGGTCCCCTATTACCTGGACAATGTAGACGCTATCAAAGTACGAGCAACCCATTCAAAGGATGTAGTGACGCGTGCTACCTTGTCTTTGACTGGTTAGTTGGCATTGAGTTCTGATTGGTTACTGCTCTCTGTCATGTAATATTGTCTGCCATATTGATAATAAGTATTCAGTAAATAAATACTGGAGGTTCGTGTTGTACATTTTGCACTGGCCTCACTTTTTTTTTTTTTTTTTTGAACATGAAACAATATTATCAACATTTGGTATTTTTACCAGGTTAAACGACTGTTTTCATTCCGGTAACTAAATAAGTTTCTTTGGTTTTCAGGAGTTGATACCGAGACTGGAGTTAACATTGCAACCACAAAATACTCCAAAGGTAAATATCTGATGTTTGTTTAATTTCACTGATTTTTAATGCTTTCACTTTCCCAATGGACCTTCGCAAAATAGCGCCATTGTATACACTTGAGATATTTTGTCTTCTCAAACCTCGACTTCAAATTATTGACAAATGAATTGACAATTTCTCTTTTTTTTCTTACACACAGCTCCTCCTGTCCTTGCCAGTCATTCTTGGTCAATGAACGCCATCTCTATAAAAGCCAAGACAGTCCCTGGAATCCCACCACTATCTGCCAACGGTGCTCTCGTCCTTGGTGATGGAGGCCTTACGTTTGATGGTGAAACTACCTGGCTTGGAGCAAGCATTTCCCAAGAAGACTGCCTCACAGATCCAGGAAAGTGCATTAGCGGTTTCACAGTCGCCTCCAAGCTGTTCTTACACAATAGTGTAGCTTCTTATGCAAAGCCTAAATATCTAGTGGATACTGGAGCCAGCAGTGCAAAGGGACGCGGTACCTCCATGTATGTCATGCGCGGGAAAGTGTTCTTCGAGCTGGCAACGTCTAGTAAAATCTGGACGGTTTCCGCGGCAGTAGATGTGAACTCATGGCTTTTCATCAGTGCTACCTGGTCAAATGACAATGGACTAATTCTTTACATCAATGGAGTCAAGAAGGTGGAGGATAAAACGGGGCGACTGGACAGCGGTCGATCGGCCAGTCTCCATGCCAATAACTTGTGCGTTGGACGAGACGCTAAAGAGGGTGGAACTGATTATGCGCAATTTATGATGGCATCGCTGTTGACGTTCAACTCTTACTTGTCCCCAGTAGTTATGCGTGCAACGTACACATTCTATTGGAGAAACGGTAAGTACACTGATGCTTGGTAGCGTAAAATAGTTAGAAAGATGGAATTCAAAATTGTTCACATTTCTCCATTAGCTGCGCCATTTCAGTGATTGATTTAAGATAATTTATTTCTTTAGCTGGAGCTGGTCTGACACCTGTGGGTTTTGTGGCCCTGAAGCTGATCAACAAGGCAGGCGTCGATGCGATCATCGAAACCAGTGATAAGCAGCCAGGACAAGGACAGCTTCCGGTGAGCAGTCTGCGTATTCCCTAAAACTATTATCAATTATTCCTTACATTCAAAAATGGTCGCCTTTGATAATCAATCGAAGTGGTAACACTGTCGTCCCATACAGTTCGAACCAGATATTTAGATGTCATTCATTCCCCATACATGTCTCTAAAATCCTTTTCCGAACATGACTGTTAAGGCCGATGCTTGCGCTATAAATAAAACTTATCAAATGCTCTTATAAAAACAAAAAACTATAAAATAATTTTTTTCTGATTGGTGTAAAAGTGTGAAGGCATTGGCTGTTATTAGAGTTAAGCCCACAATAAGAAATCATTTTTTACGAATCATGCAAGTGTGACTATCAGGTCACAATAGGCCTTTTCTTTTTCACAAACGAGGTGCACTGTGGTCTAGCTTCGGTACAAACGACACCATTTAAGGCATGATGAACAATAAATGCTTGTGACAAAGCTAGACCACAATGCACCTTGCTCGCTGTTTCAGAAAAGGCCTATGCTTATTGTCTCATTTGCATTTCAACTACTGGCATCCATAATATCTGACATTGAATTTCTAGTCACCATATTCCCGTTTCCCAAGGTCACAGACCACGTGACTATATAGATACTAAACTTATAGTGTTAATCTATTGTCGCAGCTACCAACGGGATACCTGATGACGTACCACAAGCAAATCAGTTCAGGTTTATCCATAACCATCAAAGCCACAGAAGCAGCTACCAAGACTGTTTTGCTTCTGAACAATCAAGCTAGTGTGTCGATCACTGAAGCTTTGACCAACAGATCTCCTTTCGACATCGTTGTCTCTAAGACAAAGGTTGGAGGAGGTGAATATCGAAATATCTATCTTTTAAGTAGCAGTAGCAGTATCAGCAGTAATAGCCCACTTTCGATATTTTGGTTGAGTGATCACACACAATAAGATCTGAGTCGAGGCTCCGGGGAAACAAAAGAATAATTACGATTATTTCGATGTTATTTGCTTGGTAAATGATTAGATTGAGTATGTTGTTTTGTTTCTTGAGCGTGTTATGTTGCTTGAAGAATCATAACATACTCGATCTTACGATTATTTCATTGTTATTCCCCCGAGCCTCGACTCGGTTCTTATTGTGTGTAATCACTCAGCCAAATATCGAAAGTGGGCTATTCTTACTGACAGGTCATTGCATTGAAAGTCTGTACGTCCTGGTTGAGGACATACGCCAAAAAATCCTGATGTAATTATCAAAATTAAATGAAGAATGGAAATACAAGGGAAAACAAACTATGAAAAAAGCGGAGATCTTGGGGGTTTGTCCAAAGTAGAGTTCCCTATGGAGTTTTAAGTGAGATTAGGTTGATTTGGGAGTGGTGTTGTTAGGGGGAGCACTATTCAAACATCTTATGCAAGGGTACAGTATTTATGGAATATCAGTTTCCAGGTTTGACCATAATAAAATTCCATTTATCTAAATATTCCTCTGGTTTCATTTAACTGTTTTCTGTTACAACAGGTGCTGGAACATCTACAGAAATCTTCTACATTTCCATCAAAATCCTGAACAAATCCGGCAAAGACGTGGTACTCAAAGCCTCAGACAGCAAAGTCTTTGAGGACTGTCGAGTCAAGAAAGGATTCCAAAAAACAGTCACCAAGTCAGTGAAAGGCAACACTCCAATCACTTTCACTGTTATTGATCCTTTCACGCAAAACTCTTTTGCAATTAACGGAAAGAAAGAAGTGACTCTCACGCCAACATCTCAGAAAGGAACGCCCGTTACGTTTGAAGTTACTGATGCAAGCAAGCCTAGTATGTAGTTTTCCCATTTTTTTTACATAATTTTTTACACCACTGTTGTCTAGTTGAAAATTCACGCGAAAATAGCAAATAGGGCTTTTAAGTGTGACGTTACTTGTATGAAAGAGCGACTTCCGGGTCCAAAATGAAAAGTAGCCCGGTGAAGATTTTTCTGAATGTTTTCTTCAGAGTAGAAATTGTTGCTGTAGGATGATAAATTGTATATATCTTATTTATTTATTTATTCCTTCCTTCCTTCCTTCCTTTGTTTGTTTGTTTGTTTGTTTATTTATTTATTTATTTAGCTGTTAAAAAGTTCTGAGGAGAGAGTCCCGGATGTACGTCAAAACTCGGCTATTCACTACTTTCACATCCCCATAATGCTTTGCGTTTTTTGGGGGGCAGAACGAGATAAAAT
>JAADYU020062459.1:0-22881 GCA_011763375.2 Heteractis magnifica
TCTAGCGTTTCTGCGTCTGATAGATCAATGCATCTAATCCACAGGTAGCCCAGTTTACGCTCTTAGAGCGTCTAGTTTTTCATTGTTTAAATCTCAATATTATGGGATGTCCAGGGGGCAAAGCCTTTGTTTGCCCCCTGGAAATCCCATAATATTGAGGTTTAAACAATGAAAAATTAATATATTCAAGATGGCCGCTGTATTAGTAAAAAGGTCTATTGTTCCACTACTTATTAATTATTCATGAGGAAAACTACCGATCAGAGTTTCTAATTCATACCACGTGCAGTACTTTGAAACCTGCTCGAATACTATTCAAAATCAAGTCCTCGTGCTTCAGCAATCGAGTCCCAAATAGCGCCGCGCGTCGGTTCTAAAAATAGCTCACGTAATAGTGCATGACTCAGACAACTGTAATCATACTGAAAAGAACACGGAGAAACATACATTTTATGAAAGTATTTCATACATTTTATCATGAAAACATTTCTTTTTCTTTCTTTCTTTTTTTTTTAAAGTGGTCATTACAAACCACACGGCAGAAATCGGACTCAAGAAGATGAAAAATTTGGTTTCATTTGGTTGTTTCAGTCTGAGTTGTGACGTCACTAACGCGCAACAACGAAAAGGGTAGGGAAAACCTGGGTCCTTTGTGTGATCTGCGCATCATTTCTGGTCCCAGATAAGGGAATCGAGATTTCGGGGTCCACATTACTGGAAGTGGGGAATTTCAATTTGCAGTTCAGCCTATGGTTCCACTTTTTCATAACTGTCATGTATCGATGTATTATAAATGAAGGTTTCATTTCCCTACTGTAGAGTAATTTCTGTAGTTCACTTGTGAGAGGAGGGGTGGCTACTTGTAATATTTTTAAAATCCTACGACATCCAGTAAAAACCATGAATAAAATAAACATGTTTTTATTTTCTTCTCAACAGGCATATTTTTGCCACACTATTTTACATTGTAACTCTCAACCTTTCTCTACCTCAACAATCTAACTCTGATGTCTCATGACTATGCACTAGAAAACTCTTTATATGTTAATTGGCTAACAATACTTTGATAGCTAAATTTCAAAAAATAATGATGATTTACCAAAAACAGTAAAAAATACCTCTACAAAACTCTAGAAAATTGTCATTGTATACACCTATTTCAGAAAGCGTTGTCGCAGCGAAAAGCAAGGTGAAGCAGCAAGTTGGGGTCAAAAGCAAAGTCTTGGTGTTATATTAGCTGAGGTTTTGGACACATTTGAACTTGCAGCATGCCATGTATATTGTATAATGACTAAAATGACTGTGAATGAAAGAACTACTGAGAAAATCACTTGACAGTTTTGCAGTCTTGGCTTGTTGCTCTTGGCTGTGACAACGTTTTATGAAATAAATGTATATTCCAGGGTTAAATGTTAAGATGTTCAGTTGTGTCTAGTTTCAATAGCTAGTAATCTGGATTCAAAGAATGAAAGTCCTTTTCTTCTCCCTTTTTCCCCTTCATTTTTCATGAGGTTTTGTTTGTTTGTGTGATGGCAGCCATGTTGAATGACCAGCCATCCACCATGGCCACCAGCGCATGTCCAAGCAAAACTTCTATAGATGGATGTACTTTGATTGTTACATGTATGAGGTGCCAGAAAAGTTCATTAAATGATAACCTATCAAGTAATAGAACTGTTAATGTGGATTCTACAACTGATAGTTCAAAGACACAGAACAATGAATTGACTAAACTTTTCTCAAATTATTTTGTTTCTCTCTATCAATCTATAAATTATTGTAAGGGTTTCTTTTTTGTGCCACCCATGCACACACACACATTTTTCTTTATAGTTTTTTTTTTAGTTTCTTTATTTGCCCTGTTTTGTTTCGTTTCATTTTAAGTTATGGTATCAAATTTCTTTAAACGTCAAAACATAAGCACATTGTTCACAATCGACCTCTTTACCTGGGGTAAATTCTTTCCCATTTCAGACCATGCATCCCCTCAGGTATCCTTTCTTTTAAACATTTGAAAAGATACATTAAAGTGGATGAGCCACAAAGAGGTAAGTGATACATGCACTGAAATAGGAAAACATGATACTCAAAGTAAAGAATTTTCTCAGTTAACCAAGTTATGATTCAGTGAGCCAACACATTAAGGAGCAGCCTGCTCCTTTTTTAAGATGGCCCAGGAACTTAACAACTTGGTCCCTACAATTCTCCCTTCACTCCAGCTACAGTGCAGTTTCAATGAACAGGTCATTATCATTAAAGTGTGACCCAAAAGTCTGCAGCCATCAATCAAACTTGTTTTCTGTTTCACCTTACAGCTACAAATTGCACTGTATTGTCCTTTTAGGGTTGAACTTCAATTGTAAGGGTTATAATAATAGCATGACCTATGGATGGTAATGGAGCCAGAATTCAAAGCCTGATAGGTGCCAATCCTGGTATTACCATGACAACAAATGTTTACAAACAAAGTTTTCCAAACCAAAGTACCTTGCTCCCAAAATAATGCACTTTTAGAATATTTCTAAGTTCTAGATGAAGAGATTTCCTTTGCCATTCACAGATACAAGACACTTTTTCATCTCACCAAGCTCCTTAACATCAGGATGGCAGCGACCATAGTGATTCCTCAAGAGATTGATAGCCTTGTCTATCATAGCTAAGGCCTTCTTTACTTGACGGTCATTAAAGAGCAGCTGTGATAACTTATGAAGTTCATGTCCATATTCCACACTTGAGGAACCGTATGCCTTCTCCACTGCCTCAGAACTCTGTAGACAGTGATGAGTTGCCTTTTTGAAGTCACCAATCACGGCATAACACCTTTAAGAAAAACAAATAATATTATGATTAAACATCTGAAAGCACTTGAAGTATCCATTTTAATTTGATACTATCATATTAACATATATATAATGTTAATGTATATATAACTGCCACCCGATTAGCTCATTTGGTAGAGCATTGGTCTGTCGTGTGGGAGGTCATTCAAGCCCCGGCCAGACCAACACTCAGGGTCTTAAAATAACTGAGGAGAAGGTGCTGCCTTTGTATTAATATCTGCAAATGGTTAGACCTTCACATGGCTCGGATCATCACGTTAATGGCGGTCCCGCGCATTTGAATATATTTATATAGATATTTGCATTATAAATGCATACCTTTACCTTTACCTTTTATATATGACTATTGATGTAATCCATCAAAAACAAGGAAGGAAGAATTAGAAATTCTACTTTCCTCTACTCTTTTCTCTTATAACTCAGATTTGAATATTCAAATGTCAGGGTTAGAATAAACTAGTTATCTTAACTTGCTATCAATAGGCTTGAAGCCAATAAAAACCCCATCCAACTGTTCTCTGAGTTTTCTAATGGAGATAAGTATATTGCTCTGTCTCCTTTCACTGAATTCAATGTTAATAGGGCATTCTTTGAAAAATATTTTTACAGTATTAAATTGAGTATCTTGCTAAATTCCATTATGATCTGTGAGTTAGCTATGCCCTGTCTTACATCAGCTCAGAGGTTGTTTCAGGATTCAATAACAATTAATGGTTCTTGCACAGTTTATTACCTGGCAATAGCATCATGAGTCTCTGCAAGGTCTTTGTTATACTGATGAAGTATCTGTTTCCTTATCCGTAAGCATTCCAATAGCACCTCCAGAGCATCATGGACACCTACTCTTTCAAGAAGCCTGATACCCTTACAGAAGTATAGTTCAGCTTCCCGAGCAAGTTTTAGCTCATCCTCAAGAGACCTCTCCTGGTTACAGTCTTTGTTTTGACATCTTCCAACAGTAACATCAACTATACTGGGCTTCATAGCACCCTTGCAGTTGTGACAAGCAAATGCAGAGAAGCACAACAGTTTATTCTCCATCTCTTCATCTCTGGAAAAGATTAAAACAAAAAGGTAAATACAAAAGCAAAGGATTCTTATCTACTATTGTACAGTAGCTCTTGTAGCAAGATATGCCTGGCACTATCTATCAGGGCAGATTACTCTTTCATGGGGGATGATCCCTTTCATTAGTGCTATTTCCCATTCCATCATTCCTATGCATCAGGGCTCTAATTTAGTTGAAGTATCGATGATTAAATTTGTTGTTTAATGTGACACTGAAGATCAGGCTTATACATGCAGACTCTCATTTTCCAGAGAAAACATGGTTGGAAAAAGGAAATCAAAAGAAATGGAAAGAGAAAAAAAAAAGAAATAAGAAGTGAAGCAGTACCTAGTACAAGCAGAACACTGGCAAGTAAAGAAATATTGTTTGAACAGGAGTTTCTGTCTCTCCTCTCTGGGCATGCGGCTGGCATGTGGACCATAGCAGTGAGTGATGGCTGAACCAGGAGAAATGTTATGTGTAGCTCTTACAACCAGAACACCATCAACAAAGCTACAAGTAAAAACAAAAGATGATTAGAAAACAATACTAGTACCAATAAATACACAGTAGGTCAGTCATTCAAGAAGCAGAGTACTCAAATAAATAAACTATTCAATAGCCTGAAATGATTGGTAATGATAGAGAGAGAAAATCAAAGTTGGTTTGAAATAACTATGGGGTACTTTAAATCCCAACTATGAAAGAATTTTAAGGAAATATGAACTAAAAATATTGCATCTGCTAAGGCTATGACCTAAGATCTTGGGCAACAGTAACGATAAATAATGAAATGTTATTGACTCTTGGTTATCCTTAAACAACAATTTTGAAATTCAAATTCTTACCTTACTATGACATCAGGATCACAAGCATGATTGAGTAATGATCCAGTAGGATAAATAGCAGTAGCAATCCTCCTTTGCTCCCGTGAAATAACCTGTCCTTGAACACCTGTACCAGCATAATCCTCCTCATTTTCCTCGTCACTACTACTTGTTGAAACAATAGTGGTGATTGCATGCACATTACAAGGCATTTGCTGTTGATGATGCAATAACAATGAACCCACAACATCTTCACTTAAAGTGTTCGTAAATTCCTCATGGTATAAACCAAGAGATTCATTCATCTTTTGACATCTGAGGACATTTTTCATAGGATTATCCTTGCAACCCAGATCAACAGATGATTCTGAATGTGTTCTCTTATGTGAATGTGGATGCACATCAAGCGTTCTTTCTTGCTCACAAGATGAACACGAGTCACACGAATTTACACTGTCATCATCTGAATCTAGTTCATTTTGTCCTGAATCCACACAGTTCTTTTCACTTTCTTGACTTTTTAATCTTTCATTTTTGGGTAATGAAACTGCATCCTCCAAAAATTCCATTAGCAGTGCTGAGTTCTGAAAGAAAAAATGTACTACTTTTGTCAATCACATTTCCCGAAATATTTCACTACTCAAAACCAAAACAGCCCACTAACAATATTGTGTAATTATGCATGCAGACTTGGTTAAGGCATCCAACCCTCCCCACCTTTTATGTGATTTTTTACATTTATGACATTATCTAAAGCAATCTATAAAATGATATTTACCAATGAATAAGACATGAGTGCCTTTACTGGCTGCAATTCTGTATTTGTAACCAATGAAAGAACAGAGCTGTAGTCACCAGGATATGTCCCATTAGACGTGCAGCCTGGAACACTGTGCATGTTACTAGATGAAGTATCAACCCCAGCTGTACATAATGTCTCCTTGAGAACATCTATGACAGAAAACAAGACAGAATTTTTATTTTAAAAAAGAATATTCAATCAAACATGTGACTTCAAAATGTTTTATGATTTGGTTTTACTTGTGAAAATTCAGTGGACTTGGACACTGAGGAGGCTACATGTATTCTAGTTCTTTTTAAAAAGAATTTTTGTAACAGGACATGTGCTATCAGTGATATACCTTCAGGTAAAGGTAAAAAGATTGCCTTGAACTACACATCAAAATTTGAAGTCTTGGTCATTGAGAAGTGTGTAAAATGAAAGTACATTTTGGGTGAGCAATCTCTCTGATGGAGTGACAATGAATTAGATGGGCATCATCAATTAAGGCACAGTCAAAACAATTTTAAAATGAGATGGAAACTTACTCAGTATTTGCTCAGGTCCAGCTGCCAGTAACACTCTAAGAGAAAGGTGTGCAAAGGTGTCCAACTGCCAAAAAATAAGAAATGATTAAGTATGAGACAGGATGGCAGTGCAACTACCAACTACAATTTGAAAAGGACCATCTACAATGCACTTATACAAGCTATCTGAGAGTTAAAAGAAACCTACCATTTCTAAGACAGGGAGAAGAGAACATTCCACGGAGTGATACTCCATCCAGGCCTTGTCGCGACATGATGGAGAGCAATAGAGTACTGAACAACACTTTCTACACCTAAAAAAGGAAATACAGTCCTACATTTGATTATCAAAATGACAAAGGCTTCAAAATGAAAAGAAATACAAACCAACAAATTGAAAAATATAGTGATAAATAAAGATAACAATAGTTCAATATATTTTGCTCAAAATTTTTGTTCCACTCTTTTTGATGTTGCTGATAACATTGATGTTAATAATGTTAAAATGAATGAATGAACAAACAAATGAAAACAGGAATAGTTGGATATTAGTTAGTGATGCATGGTTTACTTACGAGTAGGGAGCCACAAGGGGTTTAAAACAGCTATCACAATAACTCTCGGTATTTTCTGGTAATAAAACTGCTGCAAAGGGCTTCTCGGCAATGAGTGCATCCCCTGCACGGATCTTGTCAGATGCCTGCATGAGGAAAAGAAAGTTTAACACTTTAAATTTTTTCCAAAAATTACAATAGACCACTTGTGGGAATCCCCAAAGCAGTTTAATTTGGAGGAGAAAACAATAGAATATTTTAAGTCTTCAATACTCAATTCTAAAGGGCCAAACTGTGGGTTATGGACCAAGTTTTTTCCACAGCCTTATGGTCTGAACATAGTGCACAGGCCATAAAAATGTGAAAAAAGGAGGTTCCATAACTTACTTGCAGACTGTGCAACCAAGGTTAACAAGATGTTTAATTATATATAGCAAGACTAACACAAAAATAAGGTTGGTGGTCTGTACCATAAGTTATGTTCTCTTATGTTCTCTTATGTGTCCATAAGTTATGTTATGTTATGTTAAGTTCCTTGCCATGTAATAATAAAAATTATTTTATTTTAGTTAAAATTTATTTCCAAATTCATTATAGCTTTTTCAGTTGGCACCGTTTTTGTACTAACCAAAACCACAGAAGCCATTGAATGTATTATGATATCTAAAACACAGGACGTTTGCACCTTTATAATTATTTACCTGCAGAAATCTACCCTGTTTAGCATCATGGTTGATTGCTATAAGCTTTGAGCCATTAGCAATTCTCTCATGCTGTCCACCAGCAAGTTCAGGTATAGCAGAGCTACTGCTTGATCCTGAAATCACACCAATAATAACAATGTATTCCTATTTATTCTATTTACATAAAGAGAAAACTAAATGAGAATTCTAATTTAACTAGCAATCCTTTCACCAATGAGGAAATGAAAGATTACTGTCATTAAATATCTTGCATCTCATTGGAGATGGATAACATTTCTAGTGTTTCACTCATGTGGTGGGCTAATTTCAGATGAATAATTTAACAATACCACTAATTAAAGCTGACAAATTCATATATAAACCATGGAATTCAACTGAAACTTTTTTGTAATAAAATTTCATTTTTGAAATGAATTCTGATGTCAGATATAAAGGTCATTTGAGAAGCCATTTTATGTAACTTTATAAAAATAGCTGTCAACTAAAAGCAGTTAACAATATCCTTGATTTCAAAGAGACTTTAATAAATCAATAAAATAAGACTGAATACCTGTACTTGCTCTGACTTGTCTATCTTGTTTTTTCAAACAAGCTTTTTCTACCTTGATGAGGCGATCACTGAGCGTGTGGTTGTACTGTAATGACGAAGCTTCTCTGATGTCATTCAAACAAGCCTGTAATGATTAAAGAACAGGAAATTGAATCCTTGTCAAATTCATCTACAAGGGATCCTGTAGAGATGGTATGAACTACTGAGGCAGATGTTCAAACAGCTTCCACTTAAATCATACACCATCTCAGGCCAATAGCAATTTAAAAGTTACAGTGTGGTACATTTTGCAATAACATGAAATCAACACCACCAGCTTTGAGGATTAATAACTAAGTATAATTATTGTCATACACATTTTTATTCCAAAAATATTGATCATATACTTATGTCAGCATTATAAATACATGCATTCATTATTACTGATTTATTACAATATTATTATTTGTTAATCTATCTTTTATCCTTCCTTTTTCAGATTCATTCTTTTGCATTGATTATAGTTTGTTTTCTCCTTTTTCTATCTCTATTTCAATTCCATTTCTTCTGCTTACCTCATATTCTCCAACCATAAACAATGCTTCAGCTCGTCTTGTCAAAACAGCTGCAAGAGACAGTTCTGAATTTGAACTTGTCTGTCCATTGTTGTACTTTGTGAATGATGCACTGTTTCTTTGGCAAGGAAAGTACTGGACGCTCTGGTTCAAAAAAGATAAATCGTATTATTACTACAAGCCACCAGGTTTGCTTTTACAAAATAAATTTTAATTTGTGTTGAATGAATAACTGGTATGTCGTTCCAGAAATCATCTAATATCTCCATTACAGAAAGGGGTTTGGATTTCCAAAAATGTAGGGTCTGATCATGATTCTAAAACTTCTTAGGCTAATAGTTGACCTACTCCATTGGAAGGTATCTATAAGTATACTGTGTTTACATAATATTTTTATAGAACAAGCACTTCTAATGCAACAAAATCGCTACAAAAGAGTTAAAAATTAGTTATAGCTGGATGATGTATCAAAACAAACCAAATGACATTCCTTTGTTAGGTCTATCCAATACCATGCTTGGCTTTAACATGCACCACAAGAATAATACAAAAGGGAGCACTAGATGAAACAAAACTTTCACATGTAAACATGATAGCATCTAGATACAATAGCTAATTTGTTTACCTTGGAGTAATATGATACAGCCTTCCTGAACTGTTTCTTTGTGCAACAATCATCACCAGCACTCAGGAACTGCTGAACTTTTTCAAGAGACTTTCCAGATGTACTTCTCCTTCTGTTTAAGATCTTTTGTAAATTCTGCAGAAGATTCTGGGCTTCAGGCTCATAGCTGTTAACAACAGTACCAACAACATTAACATAAAGATGTTGTTACCATTTAAATAAACTGAATTTTATTCAAGATGACAAAATTGGCATTTTAATCCTGGTGTCACTGGGTCAAACTTTCATAGCATTTTCATTCTTATTGGTAATACAAAACTCTAAAACTCTTAAGTTAAGAAAACAGATTTTAGGAACAAAAATAAAAGAAAAAAGCAGAAACTGAAAAACTAAGCTAAATGTAAACAACAAGTCAACCAAATAACACCTATTTTGGTTCTAATTCTAATACTTATTTGTACATAAGCATAACATTAATTAAACATTGTTTCCTCTGTGTAATTCTATTTAAATGCCATCAGGTCTGAAGTGTATGACAGCACAAAAAAACAAAATCACATAAGATCTGTAAAGAATGTTCTAAATTGCACTCAACACAGAATTCTGGCTTACACTCATAGACAATACTTTTTAAAAATGAGTATTAAGTGGCAGTAATGGTTTTATTTTTAACTGCAATGGTTATTTTTATATATTTAAACTATATAATATTCAGTATTTTGCAGCTGATTAACAACCAGAAGTGACAAAATTATATTATGCACAATGTAGGTGCAAAATAAATTTGCTTACTGTGATTAGAAAGAGTAGAAGTGGATTAAATAAGGCCCCAAAAAAGTAAACAATTCACCAGAAATTTTTTTACCAATTTCACACTCTGCATAGGAAATCAAATACAGATTTGGAATTTTAGAAATAATGTAAGTCAATCATCATTCAGCTACACGAAAGAGAAGGATTATTTTTGTTATTCAAATTTATAAGCAATTCCAGTTTGGATGCTTGGAAGCTGTTTATGCAAAGCTCAAATGAAGTAACACTGCAAGAGCAAGAACTAATAAGCAAGTACAGCACAATAGAACCATTCAAAAGCTGTAAAATCTAGCAAGAAACAATTATGTAATTTTTTTTTTGGCAAAAATGTTAGCAGAGTGAATCAATTTGTTATCTTATGGATAATATATAAGAAACAAAGATTTGAAGCCCTTTGATGTGCTAAAATTTGGATTTTCTTATCTTTTTAGAAATGTCAAGGGGAACAATCAATACCAAGCTATAGGTTGTTTTGGTGTTATTTTATGAGGCCCCAAGGCATGCAGTATAAGAACAAGCTAGTGAATACTTGCAATTAACTTGCCTACAGCAAAACTAATATGCCTGAAAAACATTATTCCTCAGTAAGACACTATAATCTGACAAAAACAAATATGACAAACTCAAGCATCAAATAAAGTTGCCCAACCCTGTTTGCAAGAAGACAATAGGTTGCTTACACGACAAGGGAGTGCATTCAGGCATTTAATGCATATTCTTTGTACAATAAGAAGTCAAAACAAAAACCTCTAATTTTAACACAAGCCACAAATTTGAATCTTAGCCATGAAATTATCACTTTGAATCATGTGAACAAATGAAGATTTAACCAGCTGGGACCTTCAACATTTGGATAAAAAGCTTAATGCTTTTTATCTCATACTAAAAATGATCATAAAATGGAAAATAACAACTGCACGATATTTGCAGATAAACCAAAAGATGGGTAAAAAAGTAAAGCTTTATTATTTTCTTAGAGATAAGTAAAAAATAAAACCTCTTAGATGTTATAAATGAAGTGTTTTAAAATGCAAAACTGGGTAGAGCTCGATCCTTGAGTCAACAAAGCCGAACTGTCAAAATTATCAGCGCACTTGAAAATCCACAAACGAAAATTTCTGGTGAAAGAAATGATAAATTAGAGGATCCAATGCTTAAAATGTTTATACTACTGTTTTATCAATGCTTTGAGTTTTCTTTTTATAAACAAGACGCTGATAAAATATGAGTTTAGTCCTTAAATTTGTCTGAGCTTTACCTGCAAAAATCTTGCTGAAAACAAAATTCTGAGGTAAAATTTTAGCGATTAGAATGAACTGCTAAACCACAGTATAGCTTAGACGCAAACTTAGAAAAACACAACCAGCTATGAATTGAGTGTTCAGATTTTAGAATTTTGACATTTTGCCTTCCAGATTATTTTAGATAGGTTTTAGTTTGACAATAATAATTCGCTCTCGCATCGCTCAGTTTTCGATAAAGAACGTCCAAGACTAACCAATATGAACCTGATTTCGTTTAGATAATGGTACAGTGGAAATTGTACTCTTTTTTTAATGAATTACCTTAAAATTTTCCTGCAAAATTTGAACCTTTCCAAGTCTGTCTTCAACTTGGCGAAGTCTTTCAAATGCGGTCGACTGAGCTGTTCCAGTACAAACTTCTCCCAATCGTCCTTCAAATTCAAAGACATGTTGCTCCGGGAGCCCCGAAAGTCCTCTGTATTAGCTGTAAAATGGCTGTTTGGCAAGAAGAGTACAGATACTATGAGTAAAATACAGGACAAACAGGTCCGACAACAACCGAAGCAAATCAATAATGAGATGATGAAATTCGGCTGGAAGATTACTGATGTCTGCTGCGGAAAATCACTTTATCTTACGAGTCTATTGATTGGTTGTTCAAGTGGTATGATTTCCGGAAATGCTAATAGACCAATCAAATTTCTCGTTTCATTTGACACCTGTCAATCTTTTCGAAGTACAAGGAAAAACCCAAGAGAGGTGCAGGCTCGTGGACAGACTCGTGGCGCATGGCGTGATAGATAGAACTTAATTACTTTGATGGACACGTGTGTCACTAAATCTATCCAAAAAATTGCATGATTATGCGAGATTTATTTTAACTTCGGGTAAATTTAGAAGTTACTGTTCTGTTAGACAATAGGGTTTAATTTTGTATCCATTTAGTTTCGAAATGCATCATTTTCTGAGTGGGAAGTCTGTATTTTAGGCTATATATTATATAACCATCCTATTTTTTCTTCTAACAATAGTAGCCACAGACCGTAAAACGGACCATTTTTTAATAGGAACAAAAACGTTTAATGTCCATTTTCGACCGAGCCACTTTTAAAAACAAAATGTTTTAAATTTTAAATTTGTGGCTACGGCCAGTATTATAAACCGTTTCCCAAGAGAAAATTGGACAAGCGTTTTTTTTTAGTCATTGGCTGTTTAGAACCGATGAACTATGAACTATATGGAATACTAGTAAACATGACGATTTTAGAACCAGCCTTATACTAATACTAGTTGCTGACTTCCTTTTTCGGTCAAGTCCTTGTTCTGGTTACAGATTACTTTATTATTCCATGTGGCATTGGAGTTGAGGGAGGAGATCGAGATATCCGTTTGGAAGTTCCGATCCTTTCGACTTACATCCTTTCTGGCGTGTCTGTCGTGACACGAGTATGATAAAAGCTTAGTTCATTCTTTATCCCAGTCATCGAAAATGCAAGCGAAAAAGATATTCCTAAATGCCAGGAAATCAAGTTTATCTAGAAAACAGAAGGAATCAATCATCGACTGGTTGAAGATATATTTTTTCGTACTGCTTATAGGAAACAAAATTAACACAGGAGGGATCGTTTTATTTACTTTTAAAGACCTTACTTTATTGAACAAAATATATGCCGGAGGGATAGATTTTGCACTAGTTTTAATTTTTTAAATCCTCAAAAGATATCTTTGAGCATAACGACCGGTCTAGTATTCCTGAAAAACACTTAAAACTACATATTTAATAATTTTTGGTTTCTGATCAAAGAAAAAGATAAAAAATTTAAAGTTAAACAAAAAAGACATTGCAAAAGGCTTCAAAAATAAGCATTCAGTCTATTTTCAGAATTTCATTCTGAAAAAATGACGTCAAATTGGCTGACGTCTATTTGCGTAAAACACATCAAGGTCGTGCAGGCGATCATGATCCAATTTCTAAAGCGAAGTCATTGCATTTCATTTTATTTGAAACAACCTTTCGCATACAGCTATCATCAGCAATTAAAGTGGAAATTCAGCTAAGTGTCATGAAAAAACTCCCAATTTTACGTATTCCTTTGATCTCGTCGCTCTTCCACTACGAGAGCATCCAACGGCATTGACTACCGAGGTTTCCACTTGAGGCAGTATAAATTTGTTTTGATCTGACAGTTTAATCCGTCAAATATGTTGAAAAATCAAAATATTGTCTTCTGTGTGCCCTTCTCCGTGTCATCATCAGATTTTAGGGTCACCCTATTAACCAGAGGACTCTTTGTTTTTGGTGTTCCCTAACTAAAGAAAACTTGTCCCTAACACCAGGGTCACCCTACTTAAAATGTACCTCGGTTACACTGAATACAAGCTTTGAATATTGATCACTGCAGGGAATCCTTGTAAAGTTAACTCACTGTCTCAAAAATTAACGAAACTGACTTGTGTGAGGGTATAAAATCTCTGAGGTTTTGACTGATTCACTGTGAGAGTGGCTTGTCTCCGTCCGTAGCTACGAACAACGTGCACTGGCGCCCTGTACATTATATGAGCCTTTAGGCCAAAATCCACCCTTTGCTCCAATAGCATCATGGTATAATGAAACAAATTTTAATTGCTATATGAAAATGCCATCATCTGGTTGGTTCTTTGAAGACATAACATGGGTAAGGTTGTACAGTAGGAACTAATAATATCCCCCTGCACGCCGGGAAAGGAAACAGGCCGGCAACTGTCATGCAGCTAGCCTGAGATATTTTTCATATGTCTGATGCTTTTTTGTTGACATTTAGGATTAAAAAGCGCGGTTAAGGGTCAGCAACCGTGAGCAATACTCGGGGAATGTACGTTTTTAATGAGGTGGGGGGGGGGGGGAGTTTTCCTCTTCAAGGAAACGAAAATAAAGCTGCCCCCTGCTTTTCTAGGATAAACCATGGCCCCTCAACTGAAATGATAAGTGATGCCCCTCCCCAACCTCAAAGAGAAAAATAATAGGATGGCCCTTCACATAGCATGAAAATTTTTAAATTGTGGATGACTCCAGCCCACCCCCGCCTATTCCCCTCATGAAAAACCTACACTCCCTATAACAACAGGAGAGCTCTCTCCTCTCCAAGAATGTTACAAAAAAATTAATGGAAGAGAGGTTTGGGGAAAAGATGGAAACGGTTTTGTAAACCAGTACCTTACCCAACGTCAGTAACAGTCCTAGCACATCAACAAAACACACGAGAAAATCTTTTGCATCAATTTACGGTGCTGCGGTCGGTGCCACTATGCAAGTTTTCCTGCTCTCCCCAACAAAACTGCTCTAGACGTCCTGCATACGTGCGTTCAATCGCTTAAATTGGGTACAATGTGATATTTTATCCCGGTAAATTGTGGTGAATCGTTTAAGAACCTGTAGAGAACTGACCTGAACTTGACATTGCGAAGCCCTGACGTATGAAGTTGCTCTCAAACTGACCGGATAGAATGTTATAGGATCCTTTCGATAGTATTTTTTGCATCTTTTGTCAACAAACCTACATCGTTATAAAAATCAGGTTTTTTAACAAAGGTGGGTCACACGATTGGTGTTGGTATTTAAAATCAGCTGCCATAAATCAGCTTTTTTAACATTTGTGGGTCAGACGACCATGTGTCACATCTGTACATTGCAGGCTATGATCACGAAACTACACCGCGTGAAAACATTCCACCACTCTGATGCTGACATATCTATAGGATTATTTTACACACCCCAGTATGCGACTCTCTAGGAAACACCGGTCTACAACGGTGGTAATATATCCAAGACGCACTTTTATTAAGGCTGCTTAGCTCCTGTCCAAATAGGGAACAAAAAATTCTTGGCCGTGATCAAGAAACCCATGTGCTTAATTAGGTCCAAGACCAATAAAAATCAGTAACTGATTCAAATGTATTTTAATTGTATCTATGCTAAAATCCTTTGGACATTGTCTGCTGATACTCGAAAACTCTTGAAATTAAAACAACCATGCCATGTGTTCTGTTCTGTCATGCATTTATTGCAAGATAGTTTTACTACTAGTGTACTACCTGCTGATAACTGAAAACAGGACAATTACTGGTTTTACTGTTATGTGGAGTCACCTTGACCGAATAAGATGATACGATAGCCCGCAGCCAATGCGAGAACGCAGACATGTTAAGATATCCCATTTCTATACAGATATAAATATCTCAGTTCTCAACTTAGCTTCACTTATCTATCATAGTGCAATTCAAATACTCAACCAAAACATTCTTTGAATGCTATGAAAAAGTAAGGACGTTTTCTTTTTGTTTTATCCATGGTTGTCACTATATATAGGACATGTATATGCAAAGTTCCAGTTTTCTGCGCAAGCGGAAAGAGGGCCGGGCCACCCCCTCTGGTGTATTAATCTTCAGTGTACTTTTCAACATCTTTCATAAAATTTCAGATACCCCATTTAAATGCCGAACTGTCGGGCTCGCTATTCTTATTTAATGCAAAAAAACTTAGAATAGCTCCTGTATATTTACATATTTTTTCCCAAATCAACTCCAACTACTTTTTTTTTTCCTGATTGCGGTGTTCTGTGTATTTTCAGCCACTTGAAAACGGATTTCCTTTACCGTACGGGAAACAGGAAATCCATTTAACATAAATATATTTTCATTAGAGTCGTTTGGTTCAATGACGATATACCCTTTTGGCTGTGAAACTGAAGTTCCAGCACTGGCGAAATTTTACGATTTAATTTTTCCATTTCCTTTTTTCACTATTTTATTTATTTCTCTTCTCGCTTTTTCCATTATTAGAATGATGCCTTTGCTGTATATCATTGTAGTCACAAAGATCAATTTCACCAGCTAGGAGTTTTAATATACGACTGTTACGATTTTATTTAATAGAAAAACTGTTATCGGCTAACCGATTTTCTACTTGTCTCGTTAAAACCCATCAGCGGCTTTTTCTTCGACTCGGCATGCACTACCTGATGGATGGGTTTTTAACGAGACAAGTAAAATCGGTTACCCGATAACAGTTTTTCAAATCTCATAGGAATGGTATCTTTTCCATTACAGTTTCATCACGTATTCAAGTTAAATATCTTAAAATTGTGTCCAATGGATAACGAAATGTAATAGCAAAGAATTGGGAGTAAAATCAAAGGCAACTGAACGTTTAATAATTCTTATAATAATTGTAAAAAACTATTTTTAACAATACTTAGTTTTTTAACTGCAAGAAGTCATAGTTACCTAGCAGAATTTATGTGATTATTAAAACCTTGTTTTCTAAGTTCTGATTCATTACTACTAAACGTTTTGGCCGTGTCTATATCTACTTATAACAAATATTATCTATTGTAACATTCAAGTGATATACTTACCCCTCGTTGCAGATACAGTAACTAGACAGAACTATGGTGACAGAACCCACACGCTGGCTAAGGTTTGTGTTTTGACCTAGTTCACTGTCAGAGGATTTACCGGTTAGCGTTCACACCAGGGGAGTTATTCACCAGCATCCATTGTAAGTGATCAAGTGCAAAGATTGCGATGATTGAATGATTGCTGGAATTATTCCTTCTCCGGCACTTATCCTGTGGTGCTTGGAAGATGGCGTGTCTAACAACGTCAGGACACGTTTAATGGAAGATACTAGAAAAAATGGAAGTGTTTTTATTTATTTCCATCCGGAAAACACTCATTTTATAATCCTAGATTTAGAATTCTTTGTGATTAAGCAGTTCGAAACTCAGAAATCAATTCCGGATTACTCGGAGATAATTCAAATTTGTTTTATGACTTTATAATCAGTTTTTATGCCAAACGGATAATCATTTTTCCGACCAAATTCCACAAGCTGTGGAACGATACCTGTGCAAACTCATACTCTTATGAACTTTGTTTTTGTGTTCAATGATTTTATTAACTCGCTGTTAACGTAACTATTTTCTAGCTGTTCAGTTTTCTGCGCATCGTTTGATTCCGGCCTCGGTGAAAAACCAAGCGGTCACTCTATCACATGTCACGTGTCCATGATCTACGTACCGAGAAATATTCCAGAAAAAAACTCGAAGAAAAAACAAACTGAACTGTTATAAAGTTGGACTAACTTTAGAAGTTGCGCACGAATTGGTCAGCAGTTAACCGCAGTCTCTTCTGCAGCCATTGCCGGTCTCATATATGTGAAACTTCAATCCAGCTGAACCACACTTATGAAATTAAATCCACGACAAAATGTAAAGATTAAAGATATCGATTTTGCTTCTGATTGCGCAGGGGTATAATGTTTGCGTAATCGCAGGTTCCCCATTTTCTAGTGGGGAGGAAGACGAGGAAAAATCGAAGAACATGAAAAAATCAGTTACATAAGGGAAGCAGGTTCGAATGCCAACTTTAGAGTAGACTCAAAGACACGCATTATTAGTTAAGGAACTATCCCTCCTTTGGTAGTCAAAAACAAAACCACGTGATAAGATGTGTGTCTTCAGGTCTATGGGTAAAATAAACTCGTAAGTTATCGTTGCTTCTAGTGCCTCTCGAAAACCCTCCTTTCCCTTTTAACGCCAATTTAATAAAGTACATGGATATATATAACTAATCAGCGTATGTATACTTGATTATAAGTGAACAGTGCTCTGAACATGATGGAATGTTGACCAGGGGTTTAAGTGCGCGAGAAACGAATTTCCCGATTAAGAAGGGTTGATGAGAGTTAAAAATCCGGCCCGTGCGAAAGGTTATACTTCTATGCGCAGACTCGTCAAAATAAACATTGATTTCGACACCTTACGAGTTTATTTTACCCATGGACCTGAAGACACACAGCTGTCATCTTATCACGTGGTTTGTTTTTGACTACCAAAGAACATTTTTATTGGGGAGGGAAGGGTGGGGCTCCTGTAAAATCTTGTTGGGTCAATACTAGTCTGTATAAGCTGCCTTCGGAGATATCACCTTATCAGTCGTCGAAGGCCTAGGGTTTTGACCAGTAACACATATAGCAAAACACACAGTTTGAGGACACGCTTATACTTAGAAAGAGCCTTAAAGTGCTACGACTTTTTTTGAAAAAGCTAGACCCTCCCCTTTCCCTCAAAGAAACGTCTTAATTCAGGCGCACAGCGCAGTAATACCAACTAAACTGCAGTCGTTTCTGAATTTCTCAGCTTCTTAAGTTTACCAGATAACCGATTTTGTGGGTGGCTGTCTTCCTTGCCAAAGAGAAAAAAGAGGAAAAAACGTTTGAGATGAAAAGTAATTACACCCTAAGGACCGGTTATTATTCATGTAGAGGGGGAAGGGAATTACTTATGACGCGTAAAAAACCTAACCCTCTCCTCTCGGCCTAAAAATGTGAAGGATCCCCTCTCTTAAGGTTCCTATTGCCGAAAAAGTATTTAACTTTTTTAAATAGCAAGGGTTTTAACGGAAATTTAATGCTGATTTCAAATATGAAAAGAAAAAAAGGGTGTCCCAAACTAGTTTTTGAGATAATCAAGATTGAATAGACCCACCGGCAAAAGTGTATAATAATCGTATGCATATACATCTCGAGCCTCATAAGGGACTGGTCATAAAATACAGGGGGGGTGGGGGGTGGGCTGGAAAAATAAAAATTTCCAATGAAGGAATTTTACTGGCCCACCCTTTAGTCCATGCATGATTACAAGTAGCCCCTCCCTTGACCGGGTGCACAATAATTGATGATAACCCCCAATGTATTGCATGACTCTTCTTGACCCACCCTTTTTCCCGTGCTTGAAAATGATGGCCCACCCCCTCTTTTTTTCCAGCCCATCCCTCCTGTACTTTATGACCAGTCCCTAATGATGCGATAAAACAATGATGATGTATTGTTTGATCGCATCATTATGAGGCTTGAGATGTATATAGACATACGATAATTACACTTTTGCCGATGGGTCTATGGAAGGGTGTTTATAAGTTTTTGAAGCAAAAATCTCGTTAGCGGAAGTGAGTAGGAAAAAAAAAGTTCAAAATATAGATGTACGAAGGCTATAATTGTACAGATGTTAACTGGTAGATAATTCTACAACATCTGGATTTACCATGCTCCTTCCCGGAGTTTCCCACAGTTCTTTAGGATTTGCGCGCGCTAACGAGGTCAAGGGACAAAAACATTGAAAACTGAGCGTAGTTTTGGGGAAATACGTTTACTGTGTCTAAATTAAAAAGAGTAGGAAAAGTTCTGTTATTCAGATATTCTATTTGGTAAATCCATTTACATCCTTCTTTCGCAGGTTAATCCACATTTGACAAAACGCTGTTTGTTTTCTGTTCAATTTCCGAACCAGACCCTGACCTCGCTTGCACGCGCTAAATCAAGGAGAATTGTGGGTAACTCCGGAAAGGTGCATACTTCGTTCAACCATTGCCCAGAATAAGTCTCATCAAGTCGAGCAGAAATAGGTACAAATATTCACTTTTTCATAAGTTGGAGTAATTAAAAAAGTTTCAAACTTTGATATGACGTAGATTTTTAGGAGCTTTTTAAAATAAGCATATGAAGAGTATAGGGTCCTGTGCAAAATTTGAAGGTTTTGCCCTCTTGAAGAGCTCTTCAATCTTTTTCAGTAAAATTTCGAAGGTTACCATGGTAACTCAGCGGTTGTATGCGTGCGCATGCTTGTGGGCTCGTAAACTCGATTTAATAGTAGGCTGTCACCTCAATGCCGATGTAATAAAAGATAATGGAAAACAAGATAATGAACAAATAAAGACCCCCCCTTTTTCCTCTTTTTTTTACCCCCTTCCCCTTCCCCAACTCCCTCCTACATAAATCAAAATAACAGTAAACCGATTAAGAATCGGTTGGGCTACCTGTGGTAATCTCCAAGAAAGAACCTGGTATCTAGCGCATAAATTAAGTCATGTGTAAAAGCAACCATTATTACATTTGAAGTCAGGGAAGATCTGTCATACTCCTGTCTAAAATCCTTAGTCAGGACTTGATTTGGACTTCTCTCCAGGTAAGATTGCTTCACACCATACCTCAAGCATCCGGTAACACACCGATCTTGCCCCTGGATCGTTTACTTGCTTGATTTTTCGCTGTCGTGTCGAACCTGTTTTGTTGGTGAAAAAGTGATGTCTCGTCTAAAGAATTGTGCATTGAAATAACTATTGCGCATAGTTAGAGATATTTCTTGCGATTTCTAGTTCATTGATGAAACAGTAATTCCTAGGACGGTGAGAATCTGTTTAAGGTCTTAGATCTCTTGATGATCTTTCTACTTTAGCAGTATCGTACAGAGATTCTGTTTAATCACTACTAGTACTGTTACTGTATTGTTGATGCTTGAAATTTCTTAATTTTCCTTCTCTTTTTTTTCAAATCGTAACCATTTTCATGAATTATTTTATCATCTTGATATGGTTTAGTAATCCTAGGTGAGTCGGAATTCCATACTATTGATTACTGTCCTTATAGTTTGGTAATAATCATATGGTTTTGTTGCTCACACATTCTGTATACAGTAGCTATGCAAGCTAAATGTAATAACTACATTCTTTTATTTTACTTTATTCTGAAGCGAGAGATGGATAATTGTTTGATTTAGCGATCTTATCGTACTTTAATATCCTTTTAAGATTTCTTAGAATACAGATAAATAAATGCTTTTGCTTTCATCTTCCCTTTTGTTCAAAGAGTATCTGAATGCCAAATACATTATGCTGTCTGACAGTCTCTTGTGTTCATATTTTCAAGGTCAAAAATAATAACAGCTTTTAAAAGCATGACAATTAAAGATCCAGTGAAAAATCATGGATAATGTGTACATAGTATTAAGGAAAACTTCAAGAATTTTAAGTAAGGATGTACACAGGTGAAGTGCATCTTAATGTATGTTTGTATTTAAGTAACATAAAACATGCACACACATCTCTGTACTGTGAGATTGGAAATGTAGAGCACAAGAAAAGTGAGCTTAGGCATGAGGCATAGCTGAGTGTTCCTATTGCTTTTTGAGTGCTCTACATCTTCCAGAGTTTTCATATCATAGTATACAAAGACATAAGCAATTGTCTTATATTGTTTTTATAAAATATTTTAGCTGTTTTAGTGAGAGCATCTCTGTCCTCTGATGTAACAGTGGCCAACCAATCAGGACATGTTATATCTCAAATATTTTTAAATTATAATTTTTTTATGAGATAATACTAGGTAGTCATGCTCCATAAAACTGCTATTTTGATCACCCCAGACTCTTTTGCACAGGATTATAAGTAATTTAGTCATAGATACTAGTGAAAGTCCTTAAAATTTAAAGGTGTTGGTAGTGTCCAATTTGTACATTCTTCATATTGTTGTTGGTATGTAGAAATTATTCACTCTTAAATGAGGCTACATGTAAGCCTATACAAATGAATCCATGATCAATAATAGTTGGTTTGCAATCATTCCCTAGAGAATAAAATAACATAGACATGGTCGCCATGTTGGTTGATATAACAAGAGAATTCATTAAAAATCTTTTGTAAAGTTTAAAAAACATGAACACTATGACCACACATGAAAACCAGCAACTAAAGTGGTTTTAAAGAATTAGAAAAAGAACTATTCAGCAAAGCTAGCTTGTGTTTACAAAAAATAAAAAGTTGATCACCATTATCAGTGTATATATGGTAATGTACTTCACATATTTAATGTGCATATAAGCCCTACAGGATCTCTTCCTGATTTGAAAGAACTTTTATAATAAGCAAGAATGTCTGCTCTAATGGCTGCTCACTCAAGCCAAACATTCCTTTCTGATTTTTAAGTGTGAGCCAATCTTTTGTATCAGTAGATTGAGAGAAACTGCTTTGGCATTAAGTCTGGAATTTAAGCTCATCATCAAATTGTAATTTGCATATTGAATGCGAAAAGAGATATCAACAAATGGATAATGCCATTCTTGTTTAGCATGAAAGTTCTTTTGAATCAGGAAGAGATCCTGTAGGGCTTATGTGCACTTTAAGGATAAGGTGTTTATTACAAAATGTGTTTTTATAAAATATCCTTTAGGGGTTTGTGTACAAGTTAGTACATTTTCCATTTATAACCAAAATCCACTAACTGTTATAGCTAATTTTGATGTTGATGCATTAAAAACTCAAAATCAACTATGACTGTGAAACCATTTTAACCAGGATAATAGAACATTAGGATCCAAGAAAGTATTTCCATAGAGATGCATCACCATTTCTGCCTGGACAACTATAGATGAAAGACTTGCATACATGTGTAAAACAGAAAAAGAAAGAAATAGGGTGTTTTGTTCCCTGTGGAACCATCTTGTCAAACAAGTATTGCTTCCCCTTTAAAACTGGTCTGGAGCATCAATATTGCTTTTGCCATGGACAATTGCAATTATATTTTCAAGACCATCATTCAGTATATCTTTCTATTTTATCAACCATCATTCTTGCTTCTTTTGCCACAGGAGAATGACAGATATGGATGACAAAAAGATTGACGATGGGCAATCAGAACCTGTTTATGGAGGATGTGAAGGCCCCAATGCTATGTATGTTAAACTGATCTCCAGTGATGATCATGAATTCATCATCAACAGAGATTATGCTTTGACATCAGGAACCATTAAAGCTATGCTCAGTGGACCAGGTACAATAATTTAGAGTTTCAATGTATTAAATTATTATAGGCATTTACTACAAGGCTCGGGACAAGGAGAATGAAGGTGCACCTAGTTGTACCCCCTCCACTGTCCAGCAGTGATCTTGGAATTTATTATCTAGAGAAGTCAAAGCAAGTGTGTGTTAGTGGATCACACTATT
>JAADYU020062460.1:0-15637 GCA_011763375.2 Heteractis magnifica
GACAAATCCTTCCAGTTGCTGTTGATTTCTTTGCTGAATGATTTTGCGTGACATATGACGTCACATATTGATCTGGCGAGGAACAATAAAATTAGAAAACGAGATTCGCATTCGATTCGCATGCTTTATTTAGAAAATGAAGAATTATTTCATTTACCATTCATTCACGTTTTTTCATTCAAAATTTGAATTAATTTCTAGATTTCTAGGCCAAAATCAAATCAACGAAAAACTACCTGGTAATCATTTTCATCTAGAGGCTAAATAAATAAATTTACAAGACTAAAGTCGTACCATTAAAATTGTCTAGCGCGTCGTCGTTAACATTCTGGCACATATTTTACTGTAACTAAATGTAACTTTTTCACTTTCGGTACATTTTAGCTGGGCGATTGACGTACAGGGTTTAAGAGAAAAGCACCTTCAGTGTGGTATCCACTTGATGCATGGTATGTCAAAGCGGTTTTCTGTGGTCATTTTTTCTGTGAATAGATATAATGCCATCTTATATTCGCTTCATCCTCAGGGAAAATTAATTGCAAAATTCAAAAAAGGAAAAAAACAAAAATTAAAATCTTAATATTCCGTTCTAAAATGGTAACCAACATAATGTTGCTTGAAGCACCTCGAAAAATCAAATTCTTCTAATCTTTTAAGTATACGGCATACCACAAAATGGTTGCTTCATCTTAGAATAAAAATTAGAAGTACTTTTAAAATCTCATTTTGTGGTGAATACGAAATTATTGCTATGTTCTCTTTTCAGGATTTGTAAATCAATCAGCTACTCTCTAATTGCTTTGTGTTATGGGTGCGGTAAAAGGGACCGGTCGTGACGTTAATGTAACATAGCGACAAAGAACCAATCAAATAGCGCGCTGATTCAAATTGAACCAATCAGCAGCAGACCGTCACGTGCCTCAAGGCAAATTTTCTACTCGTTTTCAGCTTCTGTTTGCGAGAAGCCAAGAGCTTCGGAAAATAAGGTTGAAAGGCTATTTTGAAGGCGTATAAAGAATACGTTTTCTGCAATATTTCTACGCAGGGAAGGTCTCTTGCGCTAGAATTTCACGTGAGGAGGCCGTGTTTTGAAGTGAGTGGCTCTAGGAGGACAAATACTACTAGAACTTGCCAACCTTTGAAACAGGTCTTCATAGCTACTCCAAAGACACGGCAAACCGCCTTTCTCTGTTTAGTTTCTCAGTATAGTTTGATGTTCGATCTCAATCGAGCTTCTGGATTCGATCCCAGGTTTGCTGTTGGTTTGAAACAAGAATTTAAAGATTCGAGTTGAAATCAGCTGTGTTTTGCTTTGCATGAAGCACATTCGCATGGTGATTTGTGATCGATTTACTAACAAAAGCTGGGTAGCTTGTTGGAGTAGCTTTATTTTCAAGTAAGAAAGCATTCGCAATTTCTTGTAACCAGGATTGGACTTGAGTACAGAGACTCTACATCCGAATTAAGCTAGGCTGCTTAATTTTAGACTTACCTGTTTTGAACTCGGAACGAGGTGCAAAGACAGCTCTTTGGCCAGTTATCCTGTCAAGACCTGTTGTTGTCGTCTTCGTGCACACTCCCAATACTTCCCACGATTTTCTGTGATTTAAAGAGGTGGAGTAGACGGAGCCATGGAGGACGAAGTCAAAAAAGAAGAGCGCAGATCTCTTCACTCTCACGATTCTATGGATTTCAGTGCGAAAGCAGATTTTTCGGACATTACCGTAGCGGACCTAAAAGAGCTTATGAAGCATCGAGGGGTGGAGGCTAAAGAACATTTGCTATCCATGGGCGGTTTACACTCACTCGTTCATAAACTTCATACCTCTGTGGAAAGGGGAATAGCAGGCTTCCCTGAAGATATCGAGCATAGGAAGAAGACATTTGGATCGAATGTTATCCCTGCGAAACCCCCCAAGACCTTCTTAGAGTTTCTCCTGGATGCGTTCAAAGACACTATTCTTATTATTCTGATGATTGCTGCTGTAGTATCTTTGCTGTTAGGTATCTTTGCTCCAGAGGACTGTGGAGGCGCCGAAGACAATCATGGTTGGATCGATGGCTTTGCGATTATTGTAGCAGTTTTTATAGTAGCCTTTGTAACTGCTATAAACGATTACCAGAAAGAGCAACAGTTTCGTGGACTGCAGAGCAAAATAGAAGGGGAGCACAAATTTACAGTCATAAGAAATGGAGAGCCCAAAGAAATTCTCAACTCCGAAATAGTAGTAGGAGATCTGTGCCAAGTTAAATATGGAGATCTGTTACCTGCTGATGGTGTCGTCGTACAAAGCAATGATATAAAGGTAGATGAGAGTTCTCTCACTGGAGAGTCAGATATGGTTAAGAAAGGTGAAAAAGATCCCCTCTTCCTGGCTGGTACTCATGTCATGGAAGGAAGTGGAAAAATGATAGTAACTGCTGTTGGACTGAACTCTCAATCTGGCATAATATTCTCTTTGCTTGGTGCTGCTGATGTTGACAAAGAAGATGGTAACACAGAGGAAGCCCCTCCACAGTCACCAGCCATCAAGGGTGCTAGTGGCAGTTGTGACTTTGAGGATATCAATTTAGATGATGATAAAGAATCTTCATCTGAAAATGGCAAAAAGAAAGATGAAAAACAGGAAAAGTCTGTATTACAATCAAAGCTCACAAAACTAGCAGTTACCATTGGGTGGTTTGGTGTTGCTGCAGCTCTATTGACTATTGTGGTAATGGTGCTCCAGTTTAGTATACGCAAGTATGTTATTGATAAGGCAAGTTGGAGTAATAAGCATTTAAATTCATATGTGAATGCATTTATTACTGGTCTGACAGTGCTGGTAGTGGCAGTCCCAGAGGGGTTACCTCTAGCTGTTACTATTTCTTTAGCCTATTCAGTAAAGAAAATGTTGGATGACAACAACTTGGTCAGGCATTTAGATGCATGTGAGACAATGGGAAATGCGACTGCAATCTGCTCTGACAAGACTGGCACTCTAACTACCAATCGTATGACTGCAGTTCAAGTGTTCATGGCTGATACTCATTACAAGAGTATTCCAAAAGCTAGTGAGTTACCATCAGAGGTTGTAGAAATCCTGTGTAAAGGAATAGCAGTGAACAGCAGTTATGCTACTAATATTGTGGTAAGTAGTAACATCAGTGATAGTTGTAAGGTACAACCAATGATACATGTATGTTAAAAATCTAATGTTTAAAGGAATTAAAATGTTGGATTTAAGTTAAACCTCCAGTAAAACTTTCCTTGATAAAAGGGATTTTTGTAAGTCATATTTCTATTCCATCTATATTGTCTTTGTAAAGGTTTGTAGATAAACTAATATTCCATTTTATACTATCAATGCTTATTTAGTCATTTTGTTTAACTTTGGACTTTGTTTTTAACACTAAACTTGGTCTAAAAATGATAAGTAACAAAGAGTAAAACAATTAAATTACTCGTTTTTATAAATTGAAATGGCAAGTTGATCCTCTGACACTTTTCCTATAATATATATATATATATAATATATACATATATACATATACATATACATGTATTGTTATTGAGATAATGATATTCAATGATTTGTATCTGTAAAGGATAGTATATAAATCTACAATATTGAGACATCAAATAAAATATTATTTTTCTGCATAACAAAGCTAGCAAATATGCATTTCTTTTGATATCCATTATTGGTTGCATCAAGAGTTTGATTACCATTTTTGTTAGGTTATTTCCAAATCTTAAGTTGAATTTGCCTTGCATGTTTGTATGTCAAAGTACATCTTACATTTACCAGCACAAAGATAATAATCTGACTTTTAAGGTAATCAACTACTCAATTATTATCTTTGTATTTTCTGATTTGAGTTAGAGACTTCATCAGATTTTTTACTTGCTGATGTAAGACATTTATACTTTCTTTACTGAAGTATGTGAAGAGAGTTACTCAGCTATTTATTTATATCCTTTTCATTTCAAGTGTTTATTGAGAATGAGAAAAAAATTCTAAGACTTCTTCATAGAGAACTCTTGATTAAACCAAAGATGTTTCCTGTATAGAGGCCTGTATGTTAATTTTCTTCTATCATGATATCTTGTATTGTTAATAATACCATTATTTGGTCAGTCAGTTGTGAAGCAATCATAATGGACATTATTCATTTTGAAAGCATTTTTTTACTGGTACACAAAAATAATGTGATTTGTTCAATATAAAGTAATATTCTCTATACACATTTCCATGCTTTATAATGATACTAAGAAAAGGCTTATCTGCACACCTTGTGAATATTTTGATTTGCCTCAGTGCTATTAGAAAGAAGCCATTAGAAAACATGATATACAATTCCACTTTCCTAGCTTACCAAAGTATTACTGCTGTAGATCTGTGTTGTATTTTTTCTATTTACTTGTAACTGTTTAGGTAATACAGTTTGTAATTGTTGTCAGAAAGGTCAGAAAGGTAGTGTTTTTCTATTCAGACAAGGATTCTTCAGAAGCTATAGGTGTATTCTTTGCATATGTATGTCATCCTTGTAATTTGTTGACAGATTGTGTGGTTATTATAATTTTGCTTTGAAGTTCTGGTAACCAAATCAGACTTACAGATTTGAAAGAAATACATTTCAAGGGTCTGAAAAAAGGTTTTTACTCCAAATGTTAATTTAAGTTATCTTGGTTTTAAGATGCAAAGGTTTTTGACCCAGTTGGCTTCCTGAATATACATGTGATAGGACATGCTTTATCTTCCTTACCAATGGCAACACATTTTCAAAACTTTATCTTTGATCTCTGGTTGGATCAGGTTATTCTGGTTGAAGAATAGTAATGATTTATTTAATCTTAAACGCTGCATTTTTGATACCTTCTCTTACTTTGTTGACAAAATGTTTAAGGTATTAGATCATGATATTCTAGAAAATTTTTACTGACCAGCCAAATAAAAAAACAAAAAAGCTTTAATTTTCTATTTGTGGTTATTTCATTTGACTGTGTTATTGCATGACATCCATTCCATTCATGTTTTATGTATTGTTGATATCTTGGGTTTCTGTTTTCACATGTTTGGCAGCATAAGCTCTGTTATAAGTGTTATTAAAATTCCATCTTCATCATATTTTATGACAACCAGTAAAAGGTTTTTGAATAAAATATTCTTGATAAACTGTTGCAACTGTTATTTATGTTTCTTGTGTATCCATCTAACATTAATTGTTTTTTGGATTTAGGAAAACAATTTTATGATGTGAATAGACATTTTTAAATGTTGAATACAAAGGGCGATTCCCCTTTAGAATAACTTTTTGTTAATGTTACTTTCATTTTTGTATTTTTATGGAAAAAGAATTTAAAATTAGGAAGCAATTTTGTGGATTTCATTATGATCAAGTGAGCAGGGAAAGAACTTTGAAAGTAAATTGATGCATATCTAGAACCTTAAAGTGATTGGAAGGCTAAAATTTTGCTTAACTTTATAATTGGTTAAAGACAAATCTAGTCAACTGAAATCAACCATATCTATTTGCTTAGACTAGAATTCAGTTTAGCAGGATTGATTTTATGTTATTTCAAATTGATGTTTGTCTTCACCAATTAAAAAAAAAAATTGACATCACTTGTCAAAAGCATTGAAGTGAAATGGATCTTTCTTTTGACTTCATTAAGTTTCTGAGATGTGAAAATAAGAAAAGTCAAGAAACAGTCATTAAAACTATATTGCACAGTAAAAAGTATTTTATAAATTCAGTTGTAATGGGCTGGTAATCCTTTACCTGTATGACAGATGACATGGTCTTTTCCAAGTTCATTTAATGATAAATGATGAGAAATAATAGTTTAAGGATTTTTTTCTAAAAATGAATTGCTTTTGTATAGACACTTTAGACAATTAAAATAAATCATGAGAAAGCAAGCCAAATTGATCTAAGAAATGATCTGCTGTTCCAAGTGAGAGTTGTGACTGGTAAGTTTCATGTATACTAAACAGGCTCTGAGTTTTTTTTTCACATTTTCTCAAGAATGAGGTAATGATAAGGCAATACTTTGTAAGGGATGAAGCACCCATAACATTGTCATAGGTTTTAGGTAGGTTGCTAACTTTCTGTTTTCTATTTTTAGCCAGCAGAACCAGGTGCTAGAGACCAACTCCCAACACAAATGGGAAACAAGACAGAGTGTGCACTTTTGGGCCTTGTACTGGAATTAGGGGAAACATACCAGGACTACAGAGATAACAACCCAGAATCCAGTTTTGTCAAGGTATTCACTTTTAATTCTGCACGGAAATCCATGTCAACTGTTGTACGTTTGAAAGATGGAGGATACAGGTTGTTTTCCAAAGGAGCATCAGAGATGGTGCTGAGACAATGTAGTTGCATATTGGATGCTAAAGCAGTATCAACACCTTTTGGAAGACAAGATCGTGAAAACTTGGTGAAGAATGTGATTGAACCAATGGCTAGTGATGGTTTGAGAACCATTTGCCTTGCTTACAGAGACTTCCATCCTGGTAGGTAAACAAATATCCTTTATGGAAATATATATGTTTTTAAATTTCATAATAATTCTCTCAGTTTATTATTTTGGAATACTACATGTATTATGATTTACACATCACTGGCTTTTATTGATACAAAATAATACATTAAAAACATGTAATATAAAAGCTACGACTAACAAAAGGTAACTCAAATTGAGAATTGTTTTGAATTTGTTAGAATATTTTCTTATTTAGCACATTTCTTATATGATTCACAGTGTTCTGTTGATGGTAAGGCTATCAAATCTTATGCCTTTTTATTTATAAAGGGTATTTTTCCTGTTTTTAGAAGAGGGTACAGACATTGACTGGGATGATGAGGCTAGTATTGTTACAAATTTAACTTGTGTTGCTATTGCTGGAATTCAGGATCCTGTAAGAGATGAGGTAAGTTAAGTTTACACAATTTGTGAGGAAGGTAGTATTTTATATATAGCATTGTCCTAAGTTTCAATGCACTTTTCAAATACATATATATTTTGTTGTTGTTTTTGGCAATACTTAGGCACTGGTCATTAATTAGAGGAGGGGGCGGGCTGGTGCATTTTGAGTTTTACTTGCATGAATTTTGGTGATCCTTGCCCCAAATATCCCACTGTCTCTTTTAGACCCTTCTTTTGTGGACAATGCTATGCCCCCCCCCCCCCCAACACACACACGCACACTATTTGCACCAGCCCCCCATCTAATAGACCCTTTGCAGCTCATAATCACGTGACTGTAACTGCATGGCAAAAAATCCTATTTCATTTATTCAAAACAAATTTCATTTGATTTTTAATGCCTTTAGTGAAATCTTTTTCAAATTACTGCTCTAGCCTTATAACATGCTTTCAATCTCAACAAACAAAGCATTTTAAAGTTTGTTTGCCATTCAGTGGAGCCTTCCCCAAGGGACCGTGAGCTCAATTCATTTGCATGACTGTTTACTGCAAAGAGCCTATTAATGACTTGTCCCTTATTGACAGACATTCAAACATTTAGAGCAGATTGATTTCATATGACTGTGAAAAGCTTGCACCAGGAACACAGTTGTGACATGGGCAAGGCATGTCATAATTTTAGAAAACATCACGGTTGTAGCAAGGCACACTTATCACACCAACCATGTAGCAAGCTTTTTACAGTCATATGAAGCTGTTCTAAGTCTTTGACAGCTTGGAAAGGACAGACTTTTTAAAGACAAATTCTAACAAAATGTGAAAATGTCTCAATAAAATACATTGTACATGGGACCAGGGACATAGTATGAAGGAGACCTAGGGTGGTTTATTTATTGTCTATGACACAATTTTCTTTTTCCCCTCTGAGAAATATGATGCTAATATATTTCTTATGTTATGGTTAACACTGCTGACTGTTTTTTAGGTACCTGATGCAATTCTCAAATGCCAGCAAGCAGGAATTGTTGTTCGTATGGTGACTGGTGATAATGTTAACACAGCCAGGTCTATTGCCAGTAAATGTGGAATACTTCAGCCTGATAAGGATTTTCTTGTTTTGGATGGAAAACAGTTTAACATGAGAATTAGAGATAAATCTGGAAGAGTAAGTCAGAACCTCCTTTTCTGTGTCTTAATTAGCTGTTCAGTCATTGTACTGAAGTGGTTGAGCATTAGGTCTTTTTGGTAATATGTCAAGTTTTAATCTCTGCAAGCTTGTAATTGAGTATTGCCAGACTTGTTGTGGCCATCAGTTAAACAAATGTTATATCACATGTTATACATCCAGTGATTCATGTCTTCAGGGCATGGTTTGTAGTAGCCTTATAAAACGTTTTCAGTTGTTATCATTGCACTAAGGTAAAGATTGTTATTTCTAGGTGAATCAGAAGAAATTTGATGAAGTATGGCCTAAACTTCGAGTTTTGGCTCGTTCATCACCTCAAGATAAGTATGTCCTTGTTAAGGGAATCATTGATAGCAAGCTCAACCCAGCTAGAGAAATTGTTGCAGTAACAGGAGATGGAACAAATGATGGTCCAGCATTAAAAAAGGCTGATGTTGGATTTGCAATGGTAATAATACAATCGTATCTAGTTGCATGTTTCCATTATGGTTACTGGTTTTTAGATGCATTGTTTTTATTAGTTGTCATGTATACTAGATTCCTATTACCATTTTTGGGTTTGTTTGTTGTTGCAAAGTTGTAGAAACTAAAATCAATATATTTGTTACTTTAAACTAACCTTAAATCTATGATGATGCTCAAATAATTGATATTTACAATTGTTGATATTTTCATCAGGGTATTGCTGGCACAGATGTGGCAAAGGAAGCGTCAGACATTATATTAACAGATGATAACTTCCGAAGTATTGTAAAAGCAGTTATGTGGGGAAGAAACGTTTATGACAGCATTTCCAAGTTCCTTCAGTTCCAGCTCACAGTCAACTTAGTTGCAATTACCATTGCATTTGTTGGTGCATGTACTGTTGAGGTAAACATTAACTGGTCTGTAAAGGAAGTCATGTGTATTATTTAAACGCTTGCTATTAAGCCTTAGTGTTTGCTTAGCACAGGTGACCATGGTTTTGTATCAGTACCAGTTTTTTTAGCATTTTCTTAGACACATGTAGTGTGTATGTGAGATACATAACATTATAAACGAGTGAGTTCTTAATTAATAGTGCTCTTCAACTATCACACTGATTTGCTTTGGTATAGTAAGAGTGACATTTCTTATAGTATAGTTTCATATATTTATTTATTTATATTATCTGTAGTTACCAAAGTATGAAACCAAATTATAAAAATTTTAAAAAATGGTTCAATTGATATTCAGCACTTTCTTAGGACCTCTTTATGATTTTGAAGTTTTTCATTATTGTTAGAAGTACAATTGAGGCCTGATGCACTCCTATAGGTGCAAAGATAGGTAACAGGTAACAGAAGTACAATGCTAGTTACACTTTAGTTATATGTGTAGATTACGTCTACCATATACCAGATTATTATTAAAAGCTTGTATGCCAGATAATTTTTTAAAGCTTATACAGAATTGTTATTTTCCATAGGTCAGTCCGTTAACAGGAACTCAGCTTCTTTGGGTAAACCTCATTATGGATTCCTTTGCTTCATTAGCCCTAGCAACAGAACCTCCCACAGAAGAACTGTTAACAAGAAAGCCATATGGTCGAAACAAGCCTTTGATCTCACGTACAATGATCCGTAATATACTAGGACATGCAATTTACCAGTTAATAGTGCTGTTTGTCTTGGTATTCAAGGGACATGAATTCTTTGACATAGAGTATGGATTTGATTCCACAACCAGGTGTAAACCAACGTCCCACTCGGCCCTCATCTTCAATACCTTTGTAATGATGCAACTGTTCAATGAAATCAACTCTCGCATGGTCCATGGAGAAAGAAACGTATTTAAGGGAATCTTTAGGAACCCTATATTTGTTGGAATTATGGTTGGCACACTTATCGTTCAGGTATGAAATTACTAATTTCACACGTAAAAGTTAATTAAATGATTTAGGTATTCAGACTGGTATTCTGGTGACAACCTTCACTCATTACGTTTACGTGATCTTACACGTTTTTTCATCCAAACCTTACATGTTTGTTCTTTTTCTAGATTTTACTCATACAGTTTACAGGAAAGGCTTTCCATGTTACTGGTCTTACCTGGGAAGAGTGGATGTGGACAATTTTTCTGGGATTTAGTTCCTTGATATGGGGTCAGCTTGTCCTTACCATTCCTAAAAAATCCTTTCCTAAGCTCTGTCGGTTTGGTAGGGGAGGAGTACCTCTGGCTACAATTGTGGAACCTGATGGTGCTAAAGACAGTCGTGCTAGGCTATTGTGGATACGTGGCCTCACTCGGTTACAGCATCAGGTACGACCGTATCCCACTTTCCGTTAGTATAAGTAAATATGTATAGTGTCCATGAATATGTTCATGCCAGCACTGTGGTAGTAATGATCTTGTTTGATTTGTTTGTCTAGATACGTGTTGTCAATGCGTTTCGCAGTGTAATCGATGGAAGAAGTCAAAGAGCCATCGCTTCACCTGCTGTATTCAACTCTCTCCTTGCACCTGTGCGCACAGCAATGGTTATTGATGAAAATCAGTACTCATTAGACAGGTCTGATGGCAATTCTCCTCGTTATGCCAGCATCGAAACAGCATTTTAGATCATTTAGTAGTCGTACGTTATACATATTAATAGTTGTACTTGTACTTTTAAGATAATCAATAACAGGGAACGTTGTCAGTGCTGAGCAAAAAATTATTAGTACATGAATTCGAAGGGGAAAAAATGCCAACGTTCTATTACCTGTTGGTGCTCAAGAACCTTAAGATAAATTGTTTTGCGCATGTCAGACCTTTTCATTCACGATAAGTATATCTGATTTTTATTATTGTCTTTTTTTTGTCAAACAAAAATTGCTTAGACTAACATCTGTAAAGTCGATGCTTTTTTCGTCAATTTTCATTTACGCCATTAAATCAAACCTTACAAGATTGCAATCCAAAATTGAATTTTATTTTCGAATTTTTGTTGATTCTGTCAGTTAATTTCATTTTATCGCGAATCACCAGTCCTTTCTTCTACTTTATAGCAGTAATCAGTTTAATCTCCAAAGACTACGTATCTGATTTTAAGAAGAAGCTTGTATTGGCAATGATGTTCACGTACTGACTCGTTCACTTAAATAACCGTACATAATTACTATCATTGACATATAATCCGGTAAACACTAATACCATAACCATTTAATCACCACCTGATTTATCATAGTCAATTTGTAAATCACTAGATCTTTAGTAGTATGACCCTAAAAAAAATAGGATTTTAGCCTTAATCTGATGAATCTGGCTGCTAGATCTTTTCATCTTCTATTTCAAAGAAATTCAGATTATTTTTCTTAGATTTGTTCGGTTTGGGTTGCATTATATTATTCAAAAAGAATTCTGAATAATTTCAAGTACAGATGTATTTCCTTACAGCTAATGAATATGTTATCATTACTTTTCTAACTGGTAAATTTGTATTCTGACGAATGTTTGACGATGTTATTGTTTTAGAAAATTATATTGATACGATAATTCTAGATATATATATATATATATACACACACACACACACACTCTCATTTCAAAAAACTTTGTTGCGGCATCGATTGAGAATAGGAGACCCGGACCGCAAGGGATGTTGGTAAGTTAAACTGTGAACACGCGCATATTCACCTGCAGAACTGAAGACAGCATGGAAAGTTGTACCGCGGTATCAAGTGAAACCATGAATAAATTAATTACAATTAAAATTACCGACGTCCCTTGCGGTCCCCTATAGTGTCAATTGTTAATCGATGCTACGACAACCTTTTTTGAGTGTATATGATGGTATCAGTAGTCCTGTTTCACAAAAGCTTGCGGGTTAAGCTCCCCATATCGGGTGCTTTAGTAAAGTAGTCTTTATTTTAATTTTAAAAATCCTGATTTTTTGACTCCTTAGACTATCCAGTACTGTGTGTTTGTTAGTAGAACAGAATAAATTGAAATGTACCATACTGTTGTTTATTGCTCGATTACGTTCCACAAGTAGTATTACCAGATCAAACACGTTCATCTGCTTTATCTCTTTTTTTCAATCATTTTCATTTACTAATAATGATCTAACTAAAAATAACCCAAATTCTTTTCCTTCCCCATACTTTGCCATACCTAAACTAGACTCCAACAACTATTGGGTCTATTGTAGCATTTGCTACTCTTCGCCACATTCACACACAAATTAACTGTGTGTATTTTCGATCTCTTTACTGAAGCTCTTCTTTTGACTAGGTAGTGTGACGAGGGTATGATGTCCACCAGTCCCTGAAGAGCTGGTCTCGTTACGGCTGTTACTGTCAGGATGTTTCTTATTCATTTCTTGATGACTGCAGTGGACTAGAGTTTGCCGAAGGGTACTTGGTTTGTCTTCGAATATGTGGACTTTTTCATATCTTGGAAGATCATTTACAATATCGTCATTAGACAATATTAGGATACGCCTTTTGCCTTGATGGAACAACTCGATACATGACGCATATACAACATATCTGATGCATGAGTTAAGTGGGTCGTATATAGCTAATTCAATTAACGTCGCTGAAAAAAGCCTAAAGCCTAAAGCTTTGAGAGCGGAATCATGATTTTTTTTTTTCACCTTGACATTATTACAATAGGAAACTCGCTGTATGCTTGAAAATTCTAAAACTTGGACACATATTCCTTTAGTTAGCCTATAGCGAAGTTTGTTAGTAAACAAAAGATAGTTGAAAGCCTTTAGCCTTTAGGCTTTTTTCAGCGACAACGTTAATTGAATTAGCTATACACCTATTTCAAAAAAGATTGTCGGTTGAAGATCCGAAATCTGAAATTTGACCAAGAGGAATTAAGGGCAATAGCTGTGAATTTATTTTTAAATTAAGTTTCATCTTTTAGAAGTTTGCAATCAGTAAATAGTGAAATACGACACCACCTTTGAGCGATGACCTACGCTGGCGAAAAGCCCACTTCCGAGTTCTTGAAAAAAATGTATGAAGGCGAGGCTTCGTGGGAAATCACGCTTGGTGTATGTTTACGAGTGGACCGTGAACAAGTCAGCCGTTTCACGCTACCAAGGGTGATTTCGCAAGAAGCCTCGTCTTCATGCATCTTTTTTAAGAACTCGGAAGTGGGCTATATTCTGGCTCAGATTTCAGGTCGCCGACCGACAACCATTTCTGAAATAGCTGTAAACACGCTCACTTGCTCCAGTCAAAATTAATGGCATTAGACTCAACCTAGTGGGTTACCTGTGGTATTGCTTCTGGATACATATTACGGGCTGTATTACTCAAAAGGAAATGTAAATATTATAATCTACACCAGATTAGTTATTGAAGACTTAATTGGTTATTACTATGGTGATCATTTGTGTTGAACATATATAAAGAAAATTTCTTACGATGGCAATCCCGCAAAATACGCTACTTTCTAACTGATCAAATGTAGTTAAATTATTTATACAGCACTTTAATAGAACTAAGTTCGGTTTAAGAAACTGTACATAAAATTTTCTTGAGTGAGCCACTTCGTTTCAGTATAGGATTATTCAATCACTTGAGTTACTGTTCTGCTGTCAAGATTTTTTCTGATTTAACTGAAAATCATCACAAGTAGCTCCTGAAATATTAGTATGATACGGATAAATAATTTTGTACATGGCGGCTACATTTAGATGCAACTGTGTCCAGATATGTATATTATATCCCAAGTTAGATACATCACGCAGATCAGTGATCATGCATGCCATTGAATGAGCATATTGTGGTATCTTTTTTTTCGTTCAGGGATGGTACGTCTTGTATTTGGTAGGTGCAAGGGGAATTGGAATTGGGAAATTTATGTACTATTTTTTAATGTTATAACATGTTGTAACCTGTAGCTGCTTGTGACCCTCGACCTCCTTTCTGCATATTATAGATCGATTTGACTCCAACGTGATTGATGACCTTAAACCAATAAAAGTCGTACCTTTCTTTACCAAAAATGAGAGTCATCTATCTACAGTTGAGTTATCAAAATATCATGATTATATAGTTTATAATGTATGGTATTTACAGGTGTTCTCATGTACAGTTTCAGTCGCTCAGTTTCTTCGGTATTTTTCAGTCGCACAATTTCTTAGTGATCAAGAGAATATTTGGTTGAATAAAGGTAAAAAAATTAATTCTTGGAAACCAGCTATCTCGAAGGCCTGCGTTTCTGGTACATACACATACTGCTTATTGCTGTTCATTCTCTGATGCAAAAACGGTTTGTTATCAAACAAATACAAGTACTGAATGGTGTGTTTTGTCCTGTTAATGGACTCAGTAGGCCTGTACATAAAATTCCCTCCAATTCGAAATTGAATTATTCATGTCACCAATATATACAGCTAGCAGAAGTCAACTTCAGCAGCTTGATCAGAAAAGAAAAATCCTCTTAAGAATTAACACTAAACTAGTAATTATAAAGTAGGCAACAAACACTAAAAGCGTGCAAAACTTATCACTTTAGTACTAAATAGTACTAATTAAACAATAGAAAACAATAAATTAGCATAATTTAGCACTATTTAGTAGCATTTTGTTGCACGCTTTTGGTGTTTGTACCCAGCAGTATTAACCATAAATTCGCTTAAAACGGCTTTTACCATTTAACGCAGTGCAGTGAACACTTCACGTTTCGTTCCGCAGAAGGTGAGTTGAAAGAAGAAATTATTTTTTTTAATGGGAGGGCCGGCGTTCATCCATTCTGTCATTCCTCAGAATATGTGACTTTCACGTACCGTAATCTTGTTAACCTCCTTGCTATAGGATAAATGTATCCATCCATGTATTTATCTTTATCGTGAGCAAGGAGCGCTCCTCTGGGATCAGTGTATGGTTTTAAAATCCAACTAAAACAAAGGACTTGTGATAAAATTAAGTAATAAACTTCTAGAAGTTGAATTCGTTCTTTTTTAACATTATCTTCAACTACTTCTGATAAAAACGCCATTTGAAATAGCCTGCGTAGCGGGCCTAAGCGGAGAAGGGAGGGGAAGAGGAGGGGGAACGGGGAGAAGAGGGTTCGCTACGCAAGCTGTTCGAAATTAGTTACAGTCAAAGGACATGAAGCGTGCCCCCCCTAGACTTCATTAATGATTTCATTATTCGAATATTTAGTTGATTCACTCTGAGTTTTCATTAATAAAGCTGAAGACTCCAAACTTTAAGATCTATTTTCTACTCGAGCATTTTAATTGGATTCTTTAACGAGTACCATAAATAGGTACTAGTAGGAAAACACCACAAAAAGGCCAGTGTGAAGTTTGCGTGCTTTTCCAATCAAAATTCGAGTAGAGAATTAATTTTGAATTCAGGAATCTTCCGTTTTATTAATGAAAACTCAGAGTAGATAATCAACTCAATATTCGAATAATGAAATCATTAATGGTTCTAGGGGGCACGCTTCATGTCCTTTGACTGTAATATACTTAAAATTAACACTTTCCGATGCTTTTCGACATGCCAGTTCCGAAGTTCGTTCGCAAGTTCCGAAGTTCAAGTCGTGCTTTGGAATTTTACAACGAA
>JAADYU020062571.1:0-15628 GCA_011763375.2 Heteractis magnifica
TCATAATAAATCAATAAACAGTGGGTGTTTATTGAGTCGCTTACCGACCAATAACCAATATTCTCCATGTATGTTGTTGTATGTGTGTTTGATTCCGGAGATAAGTGCAGAAACACCGTTATACACCTATTTCAAAAAAGGTGTCAGTCGGAGATTTAAAATCTGAGGCCGAGAGGAATTGGGGGCACGAAATGTGAATTTATTTTTAAATTAATTTTCTTTTTTCTTTTAATTTTGCATAATGAAAGTACATCTTAATCGAAGTACAATGAGCAAACAAAACACGGGGTCACCGACTTCGCTTAAAAATCAATTTATCGTCGCCTGTTATCACAGGACTCGATCATTGCTAAGCGTTTAAACTTTATGTTGGAAATTAGAATTTTGGAATGTTGTTGGACTACCAGTGTGGCCCTGTGGCCTTCACGTTGTATGAAATTAATCAGTAACTAGCTAAATACGACGCCACCTTTGATCGAGGACCATAAATTATATACCTGTAAGGTTAATTATGCTACCCTCATTAAATAAAGATTATCATCATCACCATCATCATCATCATCATCATTATTAATAACAAAAGTTGATTAAAAGTTTATCTTTACGAGTGAAGTACTGCGAAAAAGTCATAGAGAAGAGTGAAAACAGAAGAAGTCAGTCGTTTCACGCCTTCTTGTATCATTTAGAGAACTTGGAAATGGCCTATTGTTTGACGGCCTCTAGGAACCTAGTAAAGTTCCATGCACTCAACTTAAAACGTTACAAGGGAGGAAAAACGTGAGTGCGGCCGCGTCGTTTGAATAAACCAACTGGCCTTTCCACTGGAACATCCTCAGATCCAAACGGGCTCTCAGGCTTCAGTAGCTGTTCGACGGCAGCTTGAAATCTAGTTGAGCGTACCAGATATACATTTTAGACATTTCGACATTTATTACTTAATTTAAAATGTAAATTGTAAAATACTCCTTCAACTTGCTAGTAGCATAAAGCTATTCAAGGCAAGTTGAAAGAAATACACAGAACTGAAATAGATGTAAGGGTTGCATCCACTTGAGAAGAACAGAAAATAAGTAGCAGCAAAACCGAACCACTTATTTTCATCTGAACTCAGCATCTTATCTGGATGGTCTACAACAGCAGCGTAAAGGATGCAAGGCACATAGCAAAGAGCATAAACAGCCATGGTGAGCCCAATAGTCCACGCTGCTTGGGCTTCGCTTCGGGTTCGTGCATCCAGTCAGATTTCTTGTAGATCCAGGGTTTTTAGGGAATGTCACACGCAGCGACTTTCCTTGCGATATCGCGCATCGCACGCAACAGTTTGCACGGATGAACACACGGTGCGATTTCCCCGTTGCAAGCAACGTCGCAGAAAACGTCGCATCATGTGTCCGAGCCTTATGATTTCCTCTACAAACTGAACTTCACTCAGTTCAATTACTTACTATTGATAGAGCTTTTAAGGACGTTCGCGGGCAATTGATGTTGTAATGTCAATTTTCTTATACGTGGCACAAAGTTACTTCATCATTTTAGAGTTACAAAAATAAAATTAAAAATGGGGGGCCACCATCTTCGTTTTCGAGCTACAATCCGAGAAATACCGGGAATTTGGAAACAGAGCGGATTTTATCATGGCCTGTCGTGTTGATTAAGACCTTCAAACAAGAATAAAACGCTGCTCGAATTTTATGTAACTTTCTCAGACGTCCGAGATGCTTTTTCTGGACAAAATCAAATGAAAATGCTTACGACAAAAAATTAATTTATAGATGTTTCAAAGCGCGCGTCGCCGTCAAAATATGTGGCCTTCTCTTGAACAGCTGTAATTTTGCGGAAGATTTGCTGTCGTTCTTTCATATGCAATGTCATTTTTTCATATTGGCATATTTTTGTAGATCTTCATGAAAGCTTACTTTTACTGAAGAAGAAAAATGGGTGCCACCGTTTTCGTTTTGGAGATATTACGCTGTAAACTTTGAAAATTTGGCCGCCATTTTGAATTTGATCGCCTTCATTACATAAACAAAATCATTCCGTTCCTCGCTCATTTGGAAGGCGGGAGAGCCTACAGAGCATGCAGTTGATGTTCATAGAAATACAATGAACAACACATAATACAATGAATAGAACGAAAATAGAAAACAAAAGATTTTATGAAACATTAGATCAACTAAATGCTCTGTAGATTCTCCCTTTGAAAAGACCTCGAGCGCACTCAGAAAGGATGCGCAGAAACAATGGCCGCGAACGTTCTCAATTAAGTGTGATGCACTCGTATAAAAACGACTTCCGGGTCCAAAATGAATAGCAGTTTTGTAAAGATTTTTCAAATCTGTTTCTTAATGACAGGAATTGTTGCACAGAATCGTTATTTTTTCTGGTGGAAGATTAATGGTAAAGAATTTTCTGGCTTATATTTTAGCTAGGTTTCTGCGGAAATGGACCCGTTAATACGTCACTACTTAAAAGCTCTATTACCGTTCATAACAAAAACATTCTTTGTTTGAATTGCTGTGTTACGTTTGTCGGGCTACTGTCTTGTTTTGTTTGTTTGGTTGTTGTTGTTTTTTCGTGCAGAGAAATAATTAGACTCCGAACTCATCAAATTCAACTTATTCTTTTAACTCATTCAGTTATGATAAAACGTCCATCTATTGAAATCAAATTACTCCAGTGCGAAAAACTTTTACCAATAGAAGCTGAAGAAGCCTTTTAAGAGTAATGCGGTGAATGAAAAAAAAAAAAGAGAGAGAGAAAGGTTTCACCTTTCCCTTAACAGCGTAAATCCAACAGAAACATCCACTATAATCCAATCTTTGAATACTGCCGTAATTACTAAAGGAAATGGTTTTCACAACAAAAGCGCTAGCACTGAAAACATTGTTTTCTCGTTTTGCTTCAACCGATTGTTGAATTAATAGACCAAACACTTGAAAGAGTCATCCGATATCCAAACACTGATATCCACACTACCTTCACATAAACATCCCCTCAGAACGACCAACACAGCAATTCATTATGGTAATTGAACTTCGTGTCGTACAATTTCGGTCTGAAATCAAACTTGCGATTACATGCAAATTGCACTCCCGCGTATCATGATAGTCTGAAACTCCATGTGCTACAACCCTCAAGACAAACGAGTCTGCTAGAAAACTGCACACCTGAGATTCTGATCGCAAACAGATTTGTACGTTTTTTAACGATTTTTAACATTCTATACAGAAATACGAGAATCATTTTTAAAGTAATGCAATAAACCTTTGCGAAAACAGGCAGTTTATGATAGTGTTTGTTGGACAAGATGTATTCCACTGGGAAAACCAGTGCTACAGTGATTGGTTAGATTCAAATTATGAATAATAGCAGTTCTACCCAAAAATTTAGGGTCTCCTGAATATCGGTGCAGCCAAAAGCCTCGAACCGAGTTTAAGAAACCCAAATATCTATTCTCAGAGCCATGTAATTTATTTAAGAACTCGTCCAAAACGTATCCAGGGTCCAGCATTTTTAAAAGACTGTGTGCACCATATATAATCAGAACGTTCACAAACTCAAGAACCTGGTAGATACACATCAAGTAATTAAATCTTACATAAAAGATCGTGAGCTCATGGGGGAGAGTGTGCGCACCCCCTGCACCCCTTCCCTATAGATCTGCTCCTGTGCTTCTGGACTAACTTTAATAGACCTTTCCCGAATTCGCTTGGATGATCACGAAACAATGGTACCAAATCGAGACTGAACTTGATTCTTTTGTTTATCAAGGCCAACCTCGACTTGGAACCATTATTTCGTGCAGTGGTCATCCAAGCGAAGCGAAAAAATCAAATTGATCGATGTTGTTGTTGGAAGTGCTTTTCTTGCCTCATATCTAATATTTCAAATTTGGGATTTTTCCTATAAATATCTCCAACATCAGGGGCGGATCCAGGAATCGGAGAAAGGGGGCCCGAACCAGAGGAATCGGGTGCATGAAGGGGGGGGGGGGGGAGGGGACGGTAAACTGATAGGTATGAAAACGCTATTTAAGTTAAAAAAGCATCCCAAAACAAAGGGCGGATAGGTGGGTGGCCGCCACTTGCATGGGCCCACCCTCAGAAATCCAAGAAAATGGCTGAACAAACCATATCACGTACCCCGTGCAACAATTGTCTTATAACAGACTTTGCTCCATGAAAATTAAAAATTACATCTTAATATGCACAACATTCTCAGTCCTGGTGTATATCGTTTTAGAATACATAACAATTAAAAATTATAATTTCATTTCAATTCATTTACCTTAAAATTTCTCAACACCTTTTAGTGGTTATAATTTTTGCATGAAAAATAATTGCTTTCAGCTTGACAAACCGTACCTCTAAACCTATTAATTACTAAGAAATTTCAAAGCTCTCTAAAATGCTGCAATCAAATTTACAATTATTTTTGTATCAATGGTGTCGACAGCATCGTCATGTGTATTCATATCTAGTCAGGCTACATATATACCTTCGTTTCACTGCGTCTCCGACTTGGCAATCATATTCGCTGCCATGCTTTTTCTATCATATTAATTGATAAAATAGGTTTTGGCCTCACACTGGAAGCTCTATTGTATGGTTGACCACTTTGATCGTGTTATAGGATTTTTGCGCGTTCGAAATTGAATCAGAAATCATTAAATTCTAAATGTATAAAAATTCTTGTCAGTATTTCCTGATTCGGTTCCTTTGAGGGTTGTAAAAGAATCCACATCATTTGGTAAAAACAAATTCCATTGTAGAAATTCCACTCTTTTCGCTTTTGGGCTTCCTGTGTTATAAGGACCAGCATCAAAACGAGGCAAATGCTGAAAATTGGGATTTGAAGTTATTCTTTTTGCGGTTTAGTTTTCTCGTGCTCTAGGATAGCTTGTCGCAATCCTTGAGACTTTGCGAAATCAATTTCAGCATATCCGGATTCTAAAGGCGCGGATTTGGGGCCTGTATCCCAGGCCCGATGTTGAGATGGAAGAGTGCTAATCGAGGATGGTCTGGCCTTATTCAGACTCTTACTTCCCGATCTTTTTTTGTTTTTACTCAGATCTAAAGATACATAGTTCAACACCTTCTCAGGTTTGGACTTTTTGCTGAAGTCAAGGAATAACATTCCTGTTTTCTCATCTGACAGGATGCCACTAGGCGTTGGCTCCCTTTCCCGCCTAGTGTGAAGTCTCCTTGGCCGACCGGAAGTGGGGCTCAACAAACTTCCAATAGAGCCCCGAGGTGATGATGGGATAGATTTAGCCTTGGTTTTGATTTTCTGTTCGTACTCTCCCAGAGGACTGAAGTTCATATAATCATGCGATTCCAATTCATTGACTTCTTTTAACGTTCCATTCAAATTTAGGTTCTCGTAGGTGTGTTTTCGCTTTGGTCGAGGGGAAACAGATTCGGCATCGGTACCAGTAGTACCAACACTTCCTGGACTGAAATTCATGTAACTTGGGGATTCCTTTGTCGTAATGTCCTCGGGAATTTCACCGGGTTTAAAATTCATATAGCTATGTTCCTCAACGGTTTTCTCGCCGGAGTTGGGTATATCTCCTGGTTGGAAATTCATATACTGTGGCCCACCTTCTGAACCTTCCAGTCCTTCTCCGGGCGCCATATTCACGTATGTGTGTTTTCCAGTCTTAAGAGTCATCACCTCGTATTCATCGCTCGTTTTACCCGTCCCTTTAGTGTTAGGCCGTCTTCTGCAGCTGGTTGGTGAGTCTGATTCCGAATCAGGATTCTCTGCAATTGTTCCGTTTGCTGAAGCTAAAGACGAAATCCCCTTTTTGCTCCTTCGAGGCGAAGGAGAATTCCTAATCTGAACCAGTTCTCGCAATTCGTGATTACTCGGAGAAGGTGGCTCCGAAGTACGCCTTTGTTTAGGTGATGCTCTTGCTGATGTCACGTGATCTACAGAATAGGCTGCCATTGGCCGAGATTTAGTGTTAATAACCACTGGCTCTGAAGTGCGCCTCTGTTTAGGAGAGCACTTTGCTTGCATTGTAAAGTGCTCCATTAGATGAGTCGGTGTTTCAGGCTCATCAGGGCTCATATCGTCCGTTTTTTCTTTTATATTCAGGCTTTCAAAGCTGTAGGACATATCTTCGTATCTTGAACGATCTCTCTGAGATATTCTTACCTGGTCTGTGTCAACGTTATTGACGTTATCATCTCCAGAAGTAGCGACGTCCTGACTATTGTCCAGTTCTTCTCTCTGCAACAAGAAAATACAATAACTTGAAGCCCCTATTTTCTTGCGCGTGTAAATGAAGTTTTAGAGCAGATGTCGTATGACAGTGAAAAGCTCGCGGCACGGACGGTGCCGTAAGTGTACCTTGCTGTGACCGTGATTTTTTCAAGAATTTTGACGTACCTTGTCGTGCCTTGACCGTGTCACGACCGTGTTCGTGCCGCAAGCTTATCACAGTCATACGAAATCTGCTCTAAACTCAAACCACACGGCACGGCACGGCACCTCTAGTTTTCATCGTGTAAATGAATCAGTCAAGAAACAGCTTGGCACTCGTACCTAAAAATCTGGAGGTGATGAGCTCCGTCATAGAGGAAGGTTCGGTAGTAATAAAGGCAGTACCGTGTGCCGAATTATACCACTACCGTGTCTTTACTTTGGTGCGCATAAGTGGGGCTTCAACCTCGTTCTCCACTTTTTTTGAACAATAACTTTTTCTATGAGTAAAAAGAATCTTTACAATTGCGTCATCGCTTGTTTGGCATGTGAGTACTTTCTTGTGTGCTACTAACCTCTGACTGTGAGCTGTTATCTTCATGTAGTTTGTCATCTTCCAATGGTATTGTAATTGTAATACACGATGGGTTACCATCCAGTGGGGTGGAAACATCGATGGGCGTACTATCGCCTCCACGGGTGCTGTCGTACCCTTCGTCTGTGACATCTGTCGAGATAATGGTGTTGAGTTTCAGCAAGTGTGCAATCGAGGGGAGAAACAACAAGCCTATAAGTTGCTTCAAAGCAATATTTCGACCCGTATGGACGTTGCTCATGAGAACAGATCATATGCGAGAATGGGCCATTTGCACGAACGGGTCACGTGACCACAACCCCCTTAAATCAACAACTACCGTCAAAATGAACTCCAGAAATGAAAAGAGCATCTCAATATTAGTAAGAAGATAGAGTTTTCGCTCAAAATGTTTGACACAGGAGAAATGGCAGGAAAAATAAAATCGAAAATTTTATTAGGATTTGTATGGGAAAATGTGCTGGACAGCAAGCTCGTGCAGTCCAGTACATTTTTCCATACAAACTCTTAAAAAACATTTAATCTTATATTTCATGCCATTTCTTCTGTGTCACCTTGTTACTAATATCGAGATGCTCTTCCCATTTCTGGGAGTTCATTTTGACAATGGTGCTTGATTTAAGGGGGTTGTGGTCACGTGATCTATTCGTGCAAATGGCCTATTCGTAGTAGCCTGCAGAAAAAGTAGAAAGTTGTCTGCGCGTAGCCTGCGCGTTGAACAAATAGTTTTTCGGATCGAACGCAGGCTATCTCTGCGCGGCCCACCCGTGAACATGCAGAGGCAACGCTCTGTCGCGACACCAAACTTTAAAGTTCCTCCCGCCTACTAAAGTATGGGAATATGATTCGACGTGAGGAAATATAGTGACAGCAAATTGAAAGGCACAGCAATATTATGGGTTGGCAAACCGAATACAGTAACATTTCGGTCTGAGGGCCGAAATGTAAACGAGCTCGATTGCAAGTGAAAAGACGTAGACATACCGACAGTAGATTTTAAATGCCGCTAAATAAGAATTTCCTTCATTACATTAACCTATTCTCACTGAACGTACACTTAAAAATGACTAAGCCTTGCGAAAGTTTGAATGACACAGCAGGAATAAGCCTTATGCACTAACATGTCACGTGACCACAACCTCCTTAAATCAAGCTCCAGCGTCAAAATGAACTCCAGAAATGGAAAGAGCATCTCGATATTAGTAAGACGGTGAAGTTTCAGCTTAAAATGCTTGACACATGAAAAATGGCAGGAATTATAAAATCTGATGTTATCTAAGAATTTGTGTGGAAAAATGGGCTGGATGGCAAGAGCTTGCTATCCAATACATTTTTCCCATACAAATCCTTATAAAATTTTAAATTTTATATTCCATGCCATTTTTCCTATTTCAAACATTCCGAGGTGAAACTTCACCTTCTTACTAATATCGAGATGCTCTTTCCATTTCTGGAGTTCATTTTGACACTGGAGCTTGATTTAAGGGGGTTGTGGTCACGTGACCTGTTAGTGCAAATGGCCTAATATAATAATCTAAATGATATTTCGGATCTAAAAATTAGATAACTTTGTATGCATTTGAAACTTCAGACCTTGGTAGGCTCGTTTCAAGAATTCCCCCGCCTCCCCCATTGGTGCTAATGAGCTGCATCCATTATGAAAAAGGTCAATACACACCTTTAGCTTCCACCTGATGTTGTGCAGGAGTCACAGATGAATGTGATTGCTCCGAGCTTCTCCCTGATGACGCTGACGAGTTGGATGACGTTCGCACAGGCTCCTCGTCGATATCAAAATTCATAATGTCTCTTTCTTTACTAGGGGAGTCTGGCGTCTCTGCACGAATGAAACAGCGAGGAACATTTTAGTTATTAGCAGCAAAGGCTTAACATTTTATGCCAGTGTGTGGTTGGGAAGTCGTTGGGCTTCCTTTGGTACGTACCAACTGTTATTTCGTATATATAGACCTTTCCCGAATAGACCTTTCCCGAATTCGCTTGGATGATCACGAAACAATGGTTTCAAGTCGAGGTTGGCCTTGATAAACAAAAGAATCAAGTTCAGTCTCGACTTGGAACCACTGTTTCGTGATCATTCAAGCGAATTCGGGAAACGTCTATTGAGATAGATTTTCCCATCTTATTTGAGGGTAATTGAACATCAAAACTTAAATACTGAGTAGTAGAAATGAAGTTTGATAGTTTGAAAACATTTCTGGAGCTAGTGTTTACTTTCGCTGAAATTACGACTAGGAGTGCTTGAGGCGATCGGTTTTTAGGTCGTTTCCCAGTGTTAGCAGGGAAGTTATTACTTCCAAAAAAGAATATTGGTGCACGCGGACAGACATCCTATGACTGGGATAAAAATATGGCACTTAATTAATTCGATCGATGAGTTCTAGATACTGGTTTATCAGAGCAGATTTCATTCGGATATGTTGGGAAATCCAGTCGCATAAGATAAATTTGTAGTTTAACCTTACTGCATGCATGCAGTGTCGAAATCAGTACTGCTTTCCCTATGTTTACACTTCAGGGTTCTCAGTCATTTTGAAAAACTAAATTCCCTGACTTTTCCCTGTTTAAATAACAATTTCACTGATCATTTTGCACAAGAAAAACAAAAACAATTCATATGATGTTTTGTCCACAACAATTTTTTTATCTACAGTGACAATTTTTCAAGATGTCAATGGTTTATAATACTTTTTCTATACAAACTTGAGTTTTTTCAAGGCATTCAATGTTTTGATACCTTTATCCTTTAAAATGCAACTATATTAACCATATGACAGCTATTATGGGATAGTTGTGACCAAAACATTTCCCTGACTTTTCCCTGACTTAGGTGAAAATCTGAATTTCCCTGACTAAATAAAAAAATCCCTGACTTTTCCCTGACCCCTGGGAACCCTGCACTTTAACTTATGAGTATTTAACAGCATATATTCAGGTACATGCATTGGGGTAGGCGGGCGGTGGGCTGGTTATAGGACGTGCTATTGTACGTAGAACTCAATAGACTTAAATTTCTATACTCATTAGAGTACAAACACTAAAAAGCATGCAACATAAAAAGTACTAAATAGTTCTAAATTATGCTAATTCTATTGTTTTCTATTGTTTAATAGACCTCTTTACTTTGGCTGTAATGTTTTCCCATTTCAGATCGCATGTCATTCCCTTGGGTATTGTTTCTTCGTTTCTCGGAAACGCTTGAAAAGTTAAATTAATATAGATGAACCTCGAATAAAGAATCTTATTCTCAAGAGGATGACACGTGGTCTGAAATGGGAAAACATTACGCCCAAAGTAAATAGGTCTATAGTGCTATTTAGTACTAAATGCTAACGTTTGCACGCTTGCAGTGTTTGTATTCTATTAACTATGCGGGATACAAATATTCATTAATCCACGTGAACATTCAAGAGGGTTGTCCTCCTCATAGCTCCCTACCTGGGCTGTTAAGCTGGTCCATGCCACTAAATAAACGTGAAAAATCAACCGACTGAGCACGGCCAAGTAGGCCTCCCTGCCATGGATCGATTGAAAGAGACTTGGATTGCGTACGTCTAGAGAAGAATCTAGGACTAACATCTACAGACATGCAAGAGTGAACGAAAAAACAGAAACGTTAGGCGATGACAACGCTCACAAAGAGATGACATTTATACGGATTTAATAGAACACAACTATTCAGTAAAAGTTTTATCTCATTGTACGTTAAAGAGAAAATTTGTTAGGACAGCATGCTTTATATGTTTATGTAACCCAGGCATCTCCAGACGCGCGTGCTTGGCATTCGTCCATCACATTCAAAAAGGTCTGGGTTAGAGACGTTTTCGTGCGGCGGCGAAAAATGTACGACACGGAAAAGCCGTGTCGCGACTGTGTCTTATTATCTCCATTGGGTGAATAGTTACCTCGCGCGCTGTGATTGGCTCAACGGATGATAATGAGGAGGAAGAAGGAGGAAGGATAAAGGAGGAGAAGGAGGAAGAGGGAGAGTGGGGGGAGGAGGAGGAAGACGAATAACGGTGCCTAACATACGTCACGTTGATCAAGCTCAAGATGACAACGTTAAGGGAAGCGATAAAAACAGCAATATCAACGTGGGTGGATTTAGGGGTGGAAACATTCCAGTGTTTTGTCCTCCAAATTGAACTGCTTTGGGAATCGCTATAAGGGGTCTATAGCTTCACCAAAGAATAAGGGTGACACAGTTTTCCCGACAAAGAATTTCATAAACCTTCCAATTAAGCAAGATGCTTAGCATGTCTGGCTTATTCTACAAATCTATTCTCAGGATGGATACTAGCTCGCCTTATATCAGCAGTAGCTATGGTGTAATGGAACTATATGAATTGACATAGTTTTAACAAGCCTATGCTGCTTCAATGATATTTTGGCCCGTATGGCCGTTGCTCATGAGAGCAGAACATTCGTAGTAGCCTGCAGAAAAAGTAGAACGTCGTCTGTGCATAGCCTGCACGTTGAACAAACAGTTTGTTCGGATGCACCGCAGGCTATCTGTAGGCGGTCTACCCGTGAACGTGCAGTGGCGACGTTCTGTCGCAAGGGCGGATACAGGGGAGGGGTGCAGGCGGTGCGCACCCCCCCCTGAGATAAGCAATTTGCAGTTCAATAGACCCTAACCCTAATGACGTTTCATACCTAAACTACCACAATCCTTTTTAAAATTTCTTTGCATATTAAAATGTTAAAACTCCTTTAAGAATACCAAGACAATGGTGAAAATTAGCATGGCAAAAAAGCTACCGAAAGGGATTCCTGGGAGTGTAGGTATAAAACGTCATTATGCTTGAGGCCTATTATGACTTAATTATTATCTACTTTTGGTGCTCAAGTCCCGAACATAAATGGTGCACCCCTCCCTCACAAAATCCTGAATCGGTCCCTGCTGTCGCAACATCAGACTTCAAAGTTCCTCTCGCCTACTCAGAATACATTATTCGACGAATCTGATTCGATGTGAGGAAATATAGTGACAGCTAATTGACAGGCACAGTAAATATTATGGGTTGGCAAACCGAATACAGTAACATTTCGGCCCAAGGGCCGAAATAAAAAATGGGCTTAAGAAAGCCTTCGTCATAAATAATAGTACAACTATGTCGCTTTATCTTACCTTCGGTTTTTCTCTTGCCAACTGATAACAACCTTTGAAACATGGCTGATGTCCTGCTACTTGCAGGGCTGCTTTCTTCAGGATGTTTAGTAGGAGAAGAAGGTAATTCAAAGGGCGGTTTATGGAGAGAGGAGTCGGTATCTGAGCGCGCACGTGCCGGGGTTAACAACAACAGCGAGGTGGGTCGCTGTTTTGGGCCTCCGGAATGAAGATATCTAGAAAGTGAAGAACTATCGCCAGACAGAGATTGCATTGCTCTGGAAAGAAAAAAAGGAATACATGTATTGTAAAGAATGCTTTACATTATGGAAAAGGCATGGGATGCACCTGCCACTAGAATGCTTTATGGGCCGTTTACATCTGCGACCTTGACAGTTTGGAGACCTTACGTCTATTAAGTCTAATACGAATGTAAATTTAATGGGTAATCCACTACCGGCTGAAGGACAACATGGATTGGCCGAGAGAACAAAACAAACAAAGAATATAGCAAAAGAAAGAAGCAACTTGCCATCTGTTCTTGCTTGCTATTGTTTGTTTCGTTCTATTGTTTTGATGTCTTTTGCATTCTTCTCTAAGCCAATCCTTTCAGCAGAGCTAACAACTGCGCAAAGCATTGTTGTTCAAAACCTTCGGCCCTCACTCTTTGCTTTTAAAATCTTTTCTCGCGTGTTTTTTAGAATGATCATTCGCAGATAAAATTTATCTTTGTTTAACAGTTTTGGACTTTTCTAGGACTAAAAATATATTTGATTAAATTTTCTAAAGTTTTCAGGTAGAAAAAAGTGCTTGAACATAGGGGCGGACAAGGAAAATCACAACGGACTATTATTGGTTAGAAAATTTATTTCCGCTCAGCTGGTTGTTTTCCTTCAAACGTTTCACGGCGACTCAATATAATAGATTAAGGCAATACAATTCATTTCAAGATTTATGAGTCGCTCAGACATAAAACGCAAATAATAGTTGAAATTGTCATTAAAAGTCATGTAAGGTGATCCTTATCGTAAACTCAAAGCGGGTCCTCCTGACTAGACAAAACAGATGAAATTGTGCGTGACGTTTTATCACTGTCACACAACGCAAACAGTACCGTTACGAAACTGCCCTACATGGTTACTACTGTAGAACTGAAACGTGAAGCCCTACTGCGAGAGCTATGTAGGCTAGATCTCACATCTAAGCCTTGTTTCACAAGCGCGCAGATACAAAACTGAAGTACGCAAACATAAAGCTGGCTTTACCCAGAGTACAAACGTAGGAACAAGTGATCAATAGACCTCTTTACTTTGGGCACAATCTTTTCCCTGCATTTCAGAACACTTGTCATCCTCTTGGGAATAAGATTCTTTGTTTGAAGGTTATCCATATTAATGCATCTTCTTAAGCGTTTCCGAGAAACAAGGAAACAAAACCCAAGGGAATGACAGGTGATCTGAAATGGGACAACATTACATCCAAAGTAACGAGGTCTACTTTTCTTGGCTTTACGCTTGTACTGAAACCCTACTGCGTCAGCTATGTAGGCTAGATCTCACACTTAAGCCTTGTTTCACAAGGGCGCACTTACAAAACTGAAATGCGCAAACATAAAACCATGTGTTTCCCAAAAGTGCAAACGTAAGATTACGCTATATTCACAGATCCACTCAAATAATAGCTCCACCAATCAGGGCGTCATCTATTTCCCAAAGGAATATGGCAGGTCCGACAAACATCACAAACCTCTCGATTTCAGGGAGACATATAGCTTCTATTGCCAGCTCTTCCAGTCAATTCATAGCATTCATAACATCCATCCAAACCATATATAATTTTTATCAATCATCATCTGTTTTGGTGCCGTAACCCGATAAAATGTTTTGGCTTGTCGGACGTAGAAACAGTAACTATGGAACAGTGGAACTATGAATTGTGCATGGTAGACATAATAATGTACACTTGAAAAACCAATAAGGTTTGAAACCTGCAGTCGTACTTACAGTAATATAACTTCGTGTAAATGCTGCGCCAGTATCGGATCATCTACTTGCATCCAGAGCTCTCCTGCACCGGTAGCACAAGACCTTCCAACCTCCATGAAGAAGAAACAGTCTGTATGCCCACACCGACGCACGTTCATCAGATGGAAGTCGGCAGCGACCTCTTCAGATGGTGTCTTCACTAGTGATAAAGTTTGACTGGCCAGCTGAAGAAGATACGGTCCAGCAAGATTCTTACTGGTTCCAAGTCCCCTTGGCTTGACGGTCACTTGCCACGATGAAACTATATAAATGGGATAATGAGGTGATTAATATAAGATAAAACAAGTACTTCTCTTACCATCCAGTAGCAGGGACCGCGCAGCAAATTTTGGATTGAGGAATGGGGTAAAATTTTAACTTTCCAAATAGAGAAATGACTGAGACAATACATTGTAAGAAAAGAAAAAAAGACCTTCACTAAGTGAGGATTATGGCTACGGAAAATGTATTTAATGGAAATGTTGCAACCAACAGAGTTCAATTTATCCAGGCATTTTGATTGGGCTACTAGATTATTATTTCACAACTCAACTTGTGTATGATGCATATATAATCAGGTACCGTGGAGAAGGTGGGGCATGAGGGACTATAGCCCCAGCTCCTCCATTTTTTTTCAAAAGCTATGTTGATTATGACACTTTCAAAGGTGCTCCAGGATGCCTCTCAAAACTTAGCACCCCCCACCCCACCCCACTTTCATGGTAAATCATAACAACTACAAAGCAGCTTTCATGACTGGATGTAAAAACATCCAGGTATGGAAGTGTTGTAGTGTGATCATAAAGATGCCATATCAGAGCAATTCTATTGGATGAGCAATGACCTGATAGGCTGTGATTGGCTCATGAAGTAACACTGATGTGACATATAAAGTGACTTTTTGCAGTTGTATGAAAACCACTGCACTTGGTCTGTTTGCCAGTTTTAAGGAAACATCAAAATTTTGCCTATACCAGCTGTATTTATAAGGATTACAGGACATTGCTAACAACACATTATTGGTGCATTTGATTTATTCAAAGTTAATGGAAGGGAGATGGTCTAACTATGATTTATTCAAACAACTAAAATGTTGATCCAGTTACACATAAGCTAGCATCACTTTATTTCCAATTATTCATAATTTCTTCCTGTCTTTAGCAACAGTTTATACATACCACATCCAATGTTTCACTACTTTTCTTCTAGATGTTTTTTAGTTGACAGGTTTATTTTATAAATTAACTGATTTTATTATATAAACTATAGTGTTTTACAGGGATTTCTACCACTGAGAAATTTCGTATCTCGGCACACATGAAAATATGATATTTTTCACATGTGAAATTATCACCAATGAGATTTTTGATGTTTTTCCCAATAAAATTCCATTGTTTTGAAAAATAAAGTGTTTTGGTTTATATAATAAACAGAATAATACATGGACACTTGGAGATATGAAATTTATCTTCTCATGTTCAAATTTGATATCAAATTGAACACTCAAAAATAAATTCCATATCTCCATGCGTCCATGTATTATTCTCTATTTATTATATAAACTACAGTGTTTTACAAGGATTTCTACAACTGGGAAATGTCGTATCTCAGCACATGTAAAAATACGATATTTTTCACATGTGAAAATATCAACCAATCGAAATTTTAGTA
>JAADYU020062682.1:0-15605 GCA_011763375.2 Heteractis magnifica
CTCCCCCTCGCTACGCCCCTGCCTGAAATGATTGTGACTGGATAGTTGAGATATATTTGTACAAGCAGATTTACATGTAAGATTGACATTGTGGAGAGGTTTATAATCATTTCCTGGGTCATGTAGAAGCTGAAGATATTCGGCCATTTTGTTCATGTCAATCGACTTAGCAGCAAAAAATTGTCATTATTAAAGTTTTTAGTCAAGGTCAAATAGATAAGGAAAGTTGGAGGCTTTTTTTTTACATTAGAAATAGATTTAAATTTAACTCTTTCTGATTAACATGTTACTAAACTGAATTATGCTGTTTACTGAGGGTGTCTGACATTTTGTCAAGTCCAACAACGGGTTGTTGACGTGTTCCGGTATTTCTTGGTAAAGCAGGATACAAACACTGTTTCCGATTCAGGGTTGGCCTACAGTGAGCACTAGGACAGGCCAGAGCCTGATTTGCTGAAGCATAATCTCACTTTCAGAACCGTCAAATAAATATATCCATTTCAATATGCCTTTGTTTCGGTCATTTTTGAGGTGTCGTCATTTTTTAAATCAAACCTTTTAGGGGTCAGCTCATTCAACGATACAGGAAGTTCACTGATACACAAGAGGTTTCAGCATAAAACAAACCAATGTTAGCAGAATAAATGTGCTGACACACTCGAGTGATTTTTTTTTGCTTTGCCAAGGCGGACAGCTAGAGAAGCATGACCAGATTCTTTGAGATATTACATTTCTACCTGCTAAACCCTAACATGTTTTTGAGGCCGGAAAAACGTACTTGAAAGTTATCTGAAAAACTACCGTCTTCCTGGACGACATAATAAAACATCATCAAATTTCGTGATTCGATTTTTAGATGAAAAAAAATTGGGGCAATAAACATCGTTTACATGTTGTTCTTTGATTATTTATCCATCAGTCATCGGTTTAAATCGTGTTGATTCGGCGTAAATCGTAAGTAAATGAAGAGAGACGAAAGCGGCAGATTTACACTGAAAAAGTCTGAAGTTTGATTTGATAAGCTCCATTAATTCCCATTGTTTCAGTTCTATTAACTCTCTCCATCAACCTGCACCTCGCTCATGAAAGTGTTTATGACTTTTAGCCCTTTTTCACTGCTTATAGGGTCCTTTCACACACAGCTGAATTAAGACTCTGCTGGCAGATAGCGATTTGAACTAAACAGCCACCTCTTGTAAATGTTTATCATAGATATTCTAAGCTTCAAAAACCAGAAGGTAAACTCTGAATAAGAAGTCAAGTGTAACCACGAGCCGTGGATCTGTCGCTCTGAAATACGGCTTTGTCATTCAGTTTTATGGATCGACGAAAACGAGAATTCGGAGGAACTCGAGACAGAGAAACTGGTCTCCCAAAAACCATTTATTCGAAGTAAAAAGTGCATCAAATAGCTTACAGTGGACCAGTTTTCTAAGCCTTCCTTTCTTTGATAGAGATATTCAAATTAAATTGTGTTTCAGACTGTGATTTATTACTTTGGAATCGACTCAGTTGGTTTGAATGACTAATTATCATTGTCTTAATAGGGTCACCTGTTGCATGAATCGCTTACAAAGCAGCCGTCATTTAATCGTTAATTTAACTTAACTCAACCTCAACAAAGAAGCCTTCAATCTTTTTTGCATTTGTAAGACGGTCGAAAGAAAGGCTTAATGTCTTAGATGGGTTCATTGAAGGCTATGTTATGTCTCTAATGGCAATTCACGGCACGTTTTGCCTTCAGCGCTTGTCTCTGCTTTCCACTGACTAGTTATTATGATCAAGATCAAGTTTCTCGATGGCATTGTGCATTTTGTTTCACTGCATGACAATAACCTGTTTTGTTCCCAGATTAGTCGAGTGAACAGCCCATGGCTGAGACATATCACCTGTATTGGGATCCTTCTCTGTGTTTCAACTTGCTACAACGACATTTCCTTTCGTAATATGAATATATATACCTAGAATTCCACACCAATTAATGTTTTGGGTGGATAAAGGTGGGTAAGGAAAGGAAGGGTTTACGCATGTAATTGTTTATGAGGGTGGAATTAAACAAGGATCAACATTAAGTTCGAAAGTGGCTGTGATTGGTCAGTTAGACATATGTGTAGACCCCTGTAGAGTACTTAGGGATTGATGTGGCCTTGCACCTGACTTGTGACGTCACACGTATTTCCCTCACCTTGTGTTACGGTCTGTTGATGTTAATCAGAAGAGTTTTGGAATGCGCAGTGAGTGCACGGATCAAAACAACTAGTGATCTACGCCGTAATCTAGCTTCAAAATGCCAAGATCTTTTCTCGTCAAGAAGAAAACTGAACGATGTAGGAAGTTACCGACCACACTAATCGTCGCAAGTCCCGGCAACGGTGAGTCAGGAGAAGTTTTTAGTCCTGTATATGTTTTCGTATTGTGCGCTTGCAACTCTAGGTAACAAGTGCATCTCACCCAAGAACGACCTTTCGCTTAGTCAAATGATTTTTTAAGCTATTTGAAAGTCTATTAGAAGTAGGATTCTTTTTTTCTACATCGAATAAAAATACTTGGTATGTCGTAGAAGAACCAGGATGAGTTATTTCTTTTTACGTGTAATCTTATATGCCATAATAACCATGTGTTTTTATAATATGCAACAGGTTTTGTCCGAGAGTTTAATCATATCAGCGCCAATGCGTCTGGCCAGGTTGAGTGTGTCAAAGAATCTCTTCCCAGCTCCGGGAAAAAGGTGGAAGCTCACTTCAGTGTTGTGACAGAACCAACGAGACTCTATTCTCAAAATAACATTCTTAGTCCTTCGCTTGGAAACAACAAAATCCAGACTGAGAAACAGAAGCAAGACGTTCAAGGTGCCATAATAAAGCAAGCACTCTGCGCGAGGACCAATGCCGATGGCTTAGGAATCGCCTCGGGGAATTTGGGCTCTGATGTGAAAGTCACACACTTATCGAGCAGAAATCAATGCCAGCACTGTCACAAGACTTACACGTCCCTCACTAATCTACTCAGGCACCAACAGTTTCATTGCAACTCTCATCAGAAGAGGCCCTTCCACTGCAAGTACTGCGAAAAGTTATATGTGTCCCTTGGAGCGCTAAAAATGCACATTCGCACACACACGCTGCCGTGTAAGTGCAAGATTTGCGGCAAGGCTTTCAGCCGGCCTTGGTTACTGCAGGGACATGTCCGCACTCATACTGGTGAAAAACCTTACAAGTGCACGCACTGTCAGAGAGCATTCGCCGATCGCTCGAATCTCCGAGCTCACCTTCAAACTCACTCCGATGTCAAGAAATACTGTTGTCCTCGCTGCTCGAAGTCTTTCTCGCGAATGTCATTGTTAATGAAGCACGAAGAAACATGCCCGGTCACTCTGAAGCACACTGGAAGACAATAAACACTTTAAATTCGAACGCAGCTGATAAAGAAATCTTTGTAAATTGTATATACATAATTGATAAATTAGCCCGCGATTTCTGGGTTTGTTTGTTAATATCATAAGACCATTTGAAAATATTTTTGTAGCTCGGATATGAATATCCATGCATATAGAAAGACTTAGTTTCTGCTACGGTTAAAACACCAGATATCGAACGAATTCTTCTAGTAGTTATGATTAGAAACTTCTTTTCAGAAATTATTTTTTCTACTGGGATTTTTTAGCTATTATTTACAAGCAGAATAGAAGACGTGATCGCTAAGCGGTCTAAAGAGCACATTGACAACATTACTTGCGTAACACTTCCTCACGATTGTACTTTAGCAAGATTGACAAAAAAATAAATGAAATAACCACTGAATAAAGTAATTTGTTCATCTGACGGATGGATCGATTGAATTATTGTAGTGCAATGCTTACGATAATAAAGATCTACAACGTTGAATTCTAGTTCATTTGTTCGCGGGTAATAAACATTCGAGGTAACAGGTGCTTTGGATGTCCGCAAATGTATGATGTTTCTCACAATTCAAAAACTAACCCGCATTTGATTAGAAATTGAGGTATTAGAGGTAACGTGAGTGAGCTGCTAAAAATAAAACCAAAGTCGATCTAAACAGGTCATCATTACTTGAGTAGTGTTTTATCACTAATGGTCTTGACGGTTCATTTTCAAGGTCATTATGACATTCTAGAATGAATGTTAAGGTCGACAACCGAGCCCAGTGACGCAGTACAAGTCAATTTAATGATGGTCGATTTGTTATGTGCATTCAGAGCGCCGTCTCGAACGAGTCAAAAACTAATCCAGCTTTCGACAAAGCCCGCATGATTGTTTAACTTGTGAGGTCCATTATTAATCAGGCAAAAAACCATTTCGTTTAATGTCGAATTTAAATTTGAAATCAGTTGTTTAAGATGTTTCGGGGGTGTCTTAATGACTGTCTTAACAAAGCTGTGTTCTCCACAAAAAGGGTTTATAACAGGTTGGAAGTTCGACCAATCACGTGCCTTGAATAGGTTACTTCATACGATGTTATTGATTTAAGATTTCGCCAAGGGCATTGTTTATGCAGGGACTCCCTGGCTTATGCCTTATTTATCAGAGAATACCGCCAAATCTTACTCAAATTAATCATTTATTTCTGAAGTCAGAATAATGGGCTTTAACCCAATCACAGATTGGTCATTCAAAATTACATTCTACCTCACATCCCGGACGGATGTCGATGGATTTACTGTCAGGTTTTATAAATCCTACCCCAGAAACAATTAGTACTGGCATACAAAGAGTTCTTAGTTTTCCGTTCCGGTTTTCCATGGCAAAATGCCATCACTCAATATCTGCAATATTAATTTACAAAAGATCAAAGGTAGATTCCCCTGTGTTTTTTAAGAGGCAATTTGGGCCTCTTCGTTTGCTTTATATGTAGTCTTTACAAATAGTCAAATCTTAGGAGTTGTTATCGGTTTGTCCTAAGTACACAAATCAGCCCAAGAAGACGTCAATACTTGCCTTCCAACGCTGTGATGTTTGTATTGGAGCATAGGTTCTGACTTGCTGGAACTACTTTCGCATTCAAATCACGGTTCATCCTGACCCTACTCTTAGAAATTTTAATTGCTAAGTATTCAGGCATTTCAATGTGTATGCCAAGCTTAGCGGCAAATAGTTTTCTTACAGAACTTGGGGGTTACTTCAGGCGGTCATAATCCCAGCTTGATTTGGATATTCAGCTTTGGCACCTGTTGCGTGTCTTTTATCCAAAGTCGACTACGAAACGGCAAATTGTTCTGTAGATCCACGGACGCCATAGGTTATCAAAATATTCAAGCAAAACGTGGTCAGGTAAAAAAAAAAAAAAAAAAAAATCAAGTAAAATTAAAAATGATAACCTTAGATTAGCATATCACCTCAGAAAAAGTTTCAGAAGTCAAGTTGACTTTAGGATTGTTTGTTTATGGAACTTCTGATGCATCAGAATTTTAATATCGAAAGCAAAATAATCAAAGGTTTTGAAATATGTATGAGGACATTTATGATTGCTTCTGTAAACAGAGAGATAAATCTTTGCTAAATTGGACACGGATTTTCCAACATCGTCATAACAGATTTATATATCTGTTCGAAGTTCTCATTCATCACTGCTGCCCTAGCCCTGTAGTACTCGTAAATAAGCGTTTGTTTAATCATTTTCAGCCCACATTAATGTTGGACTCGATATTGGACAGGCCCATACTTCAGTGCGAGGTTTAGACCTTAGATGTTCAAGTAGCATTCCTTTCTTGAGTCTTTGGATAACACGAGTAGGATTCTTATTAAACCTGTTTAAGATCAATGCTCATGATTTCGTCACATGTTGGCATCAAAACTGTCAACTGAATCATCTTCAGTGCAGTTCTAACTGCATGATTTTCAAAGACTACTGAAAAGTGTCGTTGGGTACTCTTGAACCATCAACCGTGGCCTCTTGTAAAATCAAAATTGCAATTGGTTAATCCCGATAGCAACCTGTTAAATGATTGTAAATTGATATTAGAATCTTCTTTTATTCATTTTTATAAAGCCTGTGTAATTGAGTGTATTATTCTCGTGGATCCATAAATGGACCGCAAGAACAATGTTGGTATCTCCACCACGTTATCATTGACGTATTTGGTAAATGGACGGTATACTCTTGTCACAACTGAACACCCTTCACAACTTGCCTATCACGTGACGCCCGCTGTGTACGCGAAGCTTGTTCAGTTTCACATCAGTTCAGGTATATTTCATGCATATGTGAATAGAAAATAAAACATTCCGCTGAGAGCGGTACTTTTCCATATAGCCTCATATAACCTTATTCCTGAGTTATGGTCGGTCTGAACTACAAGAACAAGCACAAAGCTACAAGCATTGCACAAAAGCAACTTGCTGTTTAGATTTACGAAATCAAAACAAATCAATATGTGAACGAGTGTTATTTCAAGAAATTTTTAGCGAAAATGAGTGAAAATATTGTTAAATAACAAGTAGCAAAGCTGTAGAATAACATGTTTCTCACTGACCACTGTCCAAGGTCTAGTTTGGCATTCCTGCTGTGGTAACACCTGCCTTAAGACTTAAGCCTTACTTCTCTGTTTTTGTTTCTATGTTTGGGAGTTGTTATTAAGCTCGGTACTGTCGGCAATATTTGGTCGATATTAGTTAGTTTACTGATTAAGCATGACGAAGTCTTGTGATATCCACATCTCATGGTGACGTTGGGTTTTCATTGTTGGAATAAGACAACTAAGGGGTTTTTTATGTCTGTGTTGGAGGGGTGTCATTCTACTGCCATGAGCATGGTCATTCTGCTATGAGCTTAGGCTCTGCCGGACTCGTTTTGCATTTGTAGTTCACTGGTTAAGCATGACGAACTCTTGTGAGCAGACCAAGCTTACTTCAAAACCTGCATTAATAATTACAATCCAAATGTCTGACTTCGCAAACTATATTTATTCACATGTCGTAACTTTCTTTTCCTTCTTTAGGCTTTAGACGGTTCTTTGTTTTTGTTTTTTACCAATAAAGAGGGACTTTTCCCCTTTTCGCATTCCTGATAACACCAAATCAGTAGCCTAGGAAGTGCAAGTCTGTTCACAACATTGTTAAAATGCTATGACCCTTTATGCAGGTTCTCTTAAACCTATTAGCCTAAAATAGATTCTGCTCTTTCAGTAGCGGTCACCCAAGTCTAAACAAACCCACTTTGAACTATGAAACATAAAAGTTACATTATTGTGCCAAGTGAAACTTACTTGACGCATCAGCGACTTTCACTTTCGAATAGAATTGATTTCGCTGACTCATGCACGTTTTTGTTTGCCTTTCCTTTCCTGCTCATCTTTATGCAAATCACGTTTCTTTATTCAGAGCCGGAGCCGTTGACCGTCTGTGTAATCACCGAGGAACGAATAATGTGTTTATTCACTAATGCTAAAATAATTGTGCAATGACTCGTGTGTTATTTAAGGATTAATAGGCAAGCATAACGAAAGATTGGTACATCCGCCGATGGATTTATAATTTTTGAAGAAAGAAAGTAAATCTTGCCCAATTACATCATTAATGACAATGATAACGATGATGGTGACGAATACCGAGGACAAATATATTGTGGCTAGGAAAAAGTTAGGATTTCAACATTAAATAAATTGACCCAAGCTTTTTAGTTGCTGAAATGGTCATAGCTCTCGTTAATGTTGAAATGGAATGCTATAAAGATTTGTTTATAGTTTTTCATTGTCACCAAAATAAAAAAAAAGGTACTATTTCCCAGTGCTGAAATGTGTTGCATGTCCAATATGCAATAGCAAAAGTTTCGTTATAACTTCGTAAGATTCTTGACAATTTTTTTTTAGTTTCTTTAATCAAGTAGTTATAATTTTTTCCACTTTTAAAATTCCTCGTACAGATTTCTTAGCCCTTTTCCCACATTTTTTTGAAATTCACATTCAATCGGTCTATCTCAGAATACTTTCATGAAGACTTTGAACATCAATGTCTTACTATTGCTGAAATGCTTCAGATCAACCTTCAAAGTTTTATATATTAATTAATGATAAAGCATTTCAGCAATAATATTATTCCAACCTACCCAAAAACACTTAATCAGTGTCTTACTGTCTACTCGGTCCTGTGACTCGACCCGGATCTATGGTTCTAATGATTCGCAGATTTGTTGCGTGGAAAGCGAGTATGCTAGACCACAAAGGAGGGCTCGGGCGCCGGTTTTAGGGGAGCATGGAACTGAAGAAAACAGGCCTACTGAGGGGTTTAGGAAAACACTAGGGGGTATTGATGAAAGGTCAATATATTCATGGGAAGCAATTTATTTTATAAATGCCAAGAAGGGGGTCAGGTATTCTATTCATATTTCTCGTTGTTGCCTTAGAAATCCCACCCCTCCCCTCCCCTCCCCGATAAATAAGGAACGCTCCCTAAGACACAGGAAAGTGAAAGTCATTTTATTATATCGCGTTAAAACGATTCTGTTTTGTTGTTGTTGTAGATGACCTTTCTAGGATGTTTAGTACAGCGGGGTTGGTGGAAGAGCAGAATCACGTGGACCGTCGCTTGCAGGTGAACCGCGGCCGTCAACTCCGGATGTATCGTATTTGGATACAGTGCAAGTACCGCAAACCCAAATGAACAACCACAATAACTATTATTCTTCACTGGAATGGACAATATCGACCAAAGAATCAATATACAACGCTGTCTTTTATGCTGTTTCTAGCCTGCGTAGCGGTCCTTTGGGGTCCCTGGTGGTTTTCGGAGTCTGGCTATGCTGTTTCCGAAGCCCTGGGGTGATCGTGTTCGTGCAGAAAGAGTTATTTTAATTTTTAGTTAAGATTTTTAATAAGAAATTTCTGAATACCTCACAGCAAGATGAGACAAGACATGGAAGGGAAATGTTTAGATTTTGTAAAACCGCTATCAACATGGCTGCAACGACGCAACGTACAAGAGATGAATATCATTTGTGACGAGTTCTTTATCAGCCTTCCTTTGAGATAAACCGTCTGATCGAATATTATGCAGTAAGAGCTGTTTCAGTGAAACGGCGCATGGGGTACTAGAGCGGATTTCGTACGAGTGTACTGTTAACTGTTTGGTATGAGTCAGCTGTACCGGCTGTAGCTGTACCGTACTTTACCACAACTGTGACTTTAACGAGTAATGATTGAATGATTCACATGAAAACAATGAGAAGCTATTTCAGTGATACTGCATATCGCAGTGTGTACGTGCCGTGTAAGTCAGTGCGATTCCCACTCGCACGGCATGACTGAAAAACAGTTCTGAGCCATTTTTACCGTGGATAAATAAAGCTAATTGATTGATTGATTGTACTTAAAACCGCTGTATTAAGCCTCTCCCCCCCCCCCACCCCCCACCCCCCGCCCCCCGCAACAACTCGAGATAATGACGCAGTTAGATTAGAGTGCATTTGCGTCTCAGAAAAATACAGACGTGGCACGTTTTTCTAGTGCTTTGGCTTCCGTGTAGCAAATTTGCAACGGTTTGGTATTTCTAACACAGAAGCTAAACGCTAGACGTGTAGAAGCTGTCGCTCAAGTAAAAATCTTGGTAATGCAGACCGGTTTGAGCACGTTTTGCGAGGGAACTCTTTACAATACATGCTTGAATTTGCTTAAAGCTTCCTTGTTTTTTTCGTCTTATAAAACGCAACTCTGGCTTCTCCAAATTGTACTGCGTCACTTCTTGAAGAATTGCTTAGTGCAATTAAGAGCTCTGTGGCCCAAGGGAAGAACTTCGATAGGAGAGGGTATATATCTAAAAGGCGGTCGAGGATCCGGCTTCCGAAACGTTATCATTCCAGAATTCGCTTTAACAGCTCATAGCTCAGAGACTAAAATTCTTTCGGAGTTTGTCATCCAAATTGACGTTTTTTGTCATATATAACTTATTCTTTTTAATAAAAATGACAGTAAGGTGATACTTGAAGGTACATGAATAATTTGAGTTCAGGGTTCGTGCTAGATTCCTAAGAAAAGAGGTCAGGGGGATTTAACGGTATAAATGAACGGGGAGACGGACAATTTAACGGTTATAAATTAACCTATCTATTGGCATAAACTTTGGTGCTTCAGATCGCTTGTTAGAGGCCGCTATTCGCTTGTGCCATGTGGAAATACGTACGACAACACTGGCTCGTTTGTCTCGTGTCTAGTCGAGGTTCAGTTTCACTCAATTTTGGAGGTCTCGCTTAGTTTCTATCACTGCCCGACTAGTGTGTTTATACTAAAACAATTAGACCTCTCACCCTCACGGACTAAGAATCAAATAGCTCAGATTGGGCTACGCCTCATAAGCTATTGACTCGTAGCGCAGACTAATCTGGAGTTTTGAAGTCTGTCAAGCCCTCGTTTCCACGATAAACCTCCCAAAAACAACATTCATGCGAACAGGAAAAAAAAAAAAAAAAAAAAAAGGGAAATAAACAAAAATTCTTTGCCATTTTTTTCATATTTGATTTAAGCAAGTAGCATATCTTTAGCTTTTAAAATAAATATGACATTCCATTTTTAGTGCTTTTTTGATTTGCCATAAATGCTGTCAGCTCCAAGACCAACAAATACAGACACGACGCCAACCCACTGTCGCGTAGTCAACAGGTTGCCAAACAACAGGACAGATCCAAGGATTGTGAAGAACTTTCTGGTGGTGGTGATGATCGAGCATGATAAGGGACCAAAGTTGGCTACGGTCATGAAGATGAAGTTCTAAAGAGAGAAAAAAAAGATAAGATATTGGTAAATATAAAAACATGTTGTTCAGGGGAGAGGGCGAAGGGCGGGTCTACAAGTGTCCCTCGCATCTTAGGGGTATAAGGATGGAAAAAAAAAAAAAGACACTGAAAAATCTTGGGGATATGGCTGGGGTTTTGTCAGTGAAAATACAAATCCTCGGGGGAGGGGAATAGTAGACAAAATGAACATCATTACAAGAGGGAGGGGGGAGGCATAAAAATGAAACTACTAGAGGAATCCGCGATTTAGATTCCAATTTCGATTGGTTCTCATACTAATTGTTAGAGCAGCCAATCTGGACAAAGCAGCTGGCATTTCCCTCTGAAGCCTTCAATAGACCTTCCTCGAATTCGCTTGAAGAAATGTTTCGAGTCGAAAATGGAGTAGTTCATTGGTTTACTCCAACCTCAACTTGAAACTACTGTTCAAGCAAATTCAGGATGGGGGAAGGGAATCTATTGATTTTTCGCAGAGAGACAAACGAAGTGAAAAAAATTGGAGACGACCTGAGAATGAGTTCACATCTCGAAAAGAAAATAATGTTGAAAACTTTGCTCTCAAATACAAGGCGTCAATCATTTTATAGCAAAGATGTACTAGATATATTGTCATGAGATTTAGACATATTTCGAAAGATAAGAGACATTTTTGATCTTGAACGGAAACTAAGACAAGGATAAAACAACTATTACACAACACTAAACAGCATACACATATATGAATATATATATCTGAAGGCCTCAGGAATAGCTATTGGCTAGAGGTACGTGCTCTTGCATAATGATCCATGTTACTGTGATGAGACACAATGGTACACAAGTTTGGTACCTGGTGAACATAAAACGACTATTACATAACGTCTGTGTTGCAACATTTCAGAAATGGAAATTACAACTTCAACGGAGGTACGTGCTCTTATACCCTGATAAATTACAGAACTAACATTAGCAGCAGCCGGAGTTGGCCAGCTGAATTGGAACATATATAATTACATAAATGCATTGAAAACGTAGAAAAATAGCTAGTAGGCTAACCCGTATTCGGTAGACAGATAAGTTGAAAGTGATGTAAAAAATAATATTAAAAGTGATGAAAGTGTTAGCGCAGGAAAAGATATACTAAAACTAAAAATCGAAAACAAGTAAAATAATTACATAAGAAATGCAACGAAAGCGTACCTGTAATAAACAGCAGGTTAACTTTTTGGGTCGTCATAGAGAGATATAATAGAGATATAACCCACAAAAATTTAATTCAAATAAAAAAAAAAAAAATGCAAAGCAAACAGAAAAAATAGGACGCTAACCTCTGTAGCCTCATCGAACATATTAAGTATGAGAGCGTACTGTACAGTCGTGCGTCTTTCTTCCTCGAGTCATCATTACGTTTAATTTAATATCGATTAAATGTTGAATAAGACTAGACAAGCAATCAGATTTTCGACAGCGTTTCGTGCTGTCAATTCCCTCAGAAAAACTCGCTTCTACTAAAGGTCGTGTTCCGTTTAGGACAAATTAAGATCAAGTAATAAGAACTTGACGAAACAAAACAAAACAAAACAAAACAAACAAACAAACAATATGAAGCAAATTTTATACTTAAAGGGAAATAACTTTTTTGTAAATTTCTATTGCATAAATTCCAAGTGTACACTAATTCTCATCCCCAAACTCCTATTCTGGTATAGTCGCCACTCAAATTACCAATCAGGAATATGGCAGGTGCGACAAAAAAAAATCATAAACCTCTCGATTTCATGAAGATTTTTGGCTTTTATTGTCGATTCTTTGATAACATTAATCCAAACTTTGTAAAATTTTTTAGCAATTAGCCTTTGTGGTGATGACATAACCCGATAAAATCAGTGCTTTGGAATTGGGACTTCACATTAACATTAAATACTCCCGGAGTATTGCTTTTTCGCAATGCCAAGTAATCCCGTTTTGTAAATTAAACGTCAAAAAACGTCACGCAAACACACACGGACACACGAAATTCTAGAGCTCCGTTTGAAAAGAAGGTTTCTACAAATACGTGCATCCCCCCCCCCCACACACACATTCAGTTTCCTCATATCTCGCTTATCTTCTTTTCCTTTTCCATTACTGTTTTGAAGTCTCCCTTATTTCCGATTAATTTAGAGATCCAAATTGTTCTCCTCTCGGTTTTTTAATTTTGTGGATCCTTTTTACCATACAGTTCAGTTCAATTACAGTATAATTCAGTTCCTTGTTCTAATGAAACAGACTTCATCCAAAACTATATCATTTGTTCTAAGGGTACATTCCCTAGACTAGCTTCAATACTAAGAGACTAAGGATCTAATCTTTTATTTCTTGATTGTGATCGAGGCTAACAAACGATACAAAGATTTAGAATTTAGAGTACCTCAAATAAACCAAAACTGATTGGCTATTCCGTTTGTGATGATAATCATCCAGACTTTCGATGACTGAACAACAGAAACGAACCGGCGCACCGGCCGCAAGGAAGATTCCATCAAGATACATCACAACAGCAAAAAATAGTATTGTGAAAATATACTTCCAATAGTATTTCTGGTAAACTGATATGATAACAAAAGTGTTGGTATTGGGGGTTGAGGAAAATCCTGTCTTATCACAAAAGGAGGATAAAATTGTTCGTGTTTATCTGTTTGCATTGAAATGAAAACCAGACAAAAAGTGTTCCCATTAGCAAAAAGGAGCCTAAGGAAATCTATTTTTAGTCGACAGGTTGATTTCCGACGTAAATTTTTAGTTTTGAGAGAATGAAAAATAAAGTATAAAAAGAGTTGGAAGTTGCGGCTGATCACATACTATACGCACACCATAGTTTCGGTACAACTCGATGAATTGAAGTAATGTTTCAAATAATTAAAGGACCCCTCATGCAAGTGCCACCGGGGAACTACGGCTCAGTATAAAAGAACTTCATTCAGACTCTCAGGTGAGTAGCCTTTGGAATATTAAAATGAATTAATAGTCAAGTTAGTTTTGGAATCACAGGATGAACGCCCAGAGAGACTAGGACCGATAGATAAATGTCTACAAATGCTATGACAAAATGAATACATGTTTTATCCAATCAATCTCATTTTCCATTCCGCACATTTTCAGTTTGCGAGGAATCAATAATGGTGGGTTTTGAGCATCATTAAAAATTGTAAGGATTTTGTGAGTTTTTTCTTGGTTAAGGAAAAAATGAATCATATCATTGATTTAAACTATGTGGGCCGGATTATGACAAGATTTAATCAATCTGATATTTTTAAAGTGTAAATGAAGGCAGATTATTATAATGAAAAAATGAATACTTGAAAAATATTTTAAGCTATTGATTTAAATTATAGAGGATTATGGTGACAAGACTGAAAGTTTATTCTTAGGAGCTTAAAGCCCCTTGACGATAAGAGCCTCTTGCTGAAAGGATATGCCAGTTAAAGTGAAGGGAAGAAATACAAATAACCTGAAGTAGGCGGAAAAAAACTCTTGAAGTGATGAAGAAGACTAACGTTTGAGTCAAGTCAAATAAAAATTACTGAATAAAATCAGTCGGTGTAATGATCAAGTAAAATCATTTAGCTAGAAAGAGTAAGACCAGACTGTGCTAAGGATTAGTTTTAATCAATATCTTGAATTTACACAGTGGGCCAGTGTCACCTCAATGAGACACCACAGGGAGCCCAAGCTCGGCTTTTGTGTCAATAACCGTGGAGAACTCTTGGAAAGTCAGTGGGAGACTCGAGGCGACATTAGAATGTCAGCAAATTTTTGGTAAAAACACATTAAAATGTTATTAGGCGACACTCAACTGAACAATACAGTGTTAGTGAGGCGACAAAGGCGGTCAAAATAAGGCGTAATATGTGGGTAGCGATGTAAAGTAGACTTCGGAGAAAGTTCAACTATTAATAGCCGCCAAGAATATGAGGAGAGAAAAAAATAAGAAATTAAAAAAAAAATAGAAAATAAAAAAGGGAAGGGAAGGGAAGGCGGTGATTATTCAACGTGGGAATAAAGCTAAGAGGAGCAAGATTTTATGACTATCTAGCCCCGTGTTTACGTGGTTCAGCAAACACGAATCAGGATTGCCGCGCCATCTGTCTATGTATGAACCAGTGAACCAAATAAAACAGCGTAGAAATTTAATCAGGAAATAAAATAATTCAATCTTCAACTACACACACTGTGAAAAGGCGTAATTTGAACTCATTCAATGCTTTGGCTTTTATTGAAAATTACTGGGTTTTTTGGTTTTTTTTCAGTTACTTCTGTTCAAAAAATGAATCCGTTAAAAAGTGTTGTCGATCTACCTGACGCCTGGGATGTCAGTAAAGATGGATGCATAATATATAATAGGCCCCGTACTTGTATTTCTAGATCCCGTTATTTGAACTTTAGAGCGCCGTCATCTGTCGTTAGTAACGCCTATTATATCTAAGAAAAACACTCCACGCAGAAAAATTAAAGTTAGAGAAGCACAATGAGAAAAATAAGATACATCATGATCATAAAATATTCTATCTCACTCGATTCCTACTCAGATATTTGTGAGAAAGTTTGAACATTAAACCGGCGAAGGTGGGAGTATACTGAACACGTTATCAGCCAGATAAGCCGTGAAGTTCTTTTTAGAGACCAATTAGCAAACAACTTGGCAATACCCCTTGTGATTAAAGCTAAATGATAAGCAAGATTATACGAAACACAACAAGTACTTTATATAAAGCTGGACCAGGCCTAGCATTTATCCACCCATCCGACTATTTCCCTTGACATTCACAAATCCAAGGAAAAGTATGAGATATCTGTATCTGATATTCCCAGAAAGGTCATAACAGAATAGTTTTGGTGTCTCATTC
>JAADYU020062793.1:0-12599 GCA_011763375.2 Heteractis magnifica
CTGAAATATTTATAGCATAAAGCCTAGAGCTCTTTAACTATGGTGTGTTCAGCAGAACTGACCCTTGAATGGCTGCCAGTAGTAAGCTACTATAGAATGTATTTGCAAGTATATACGTAGTAGCATCAAATGTACATGGCTAACTAAACATAGAAGACCATCTTTTCTTGGCCATATTTGATTGCGCTCTTCGTCTTGGTGGCTCTGGAGACTTCTTCCCAGCCTCATGCTCGATGGTAGCGAATATTGCATCAAAGAATGATTCAGGGCTTGCATTGTGATACATACTTCTTGTCTTGCGGCCGTCTGTCTCGATACCTTCCTCACCGTCCACCCCAGATATGGAAATTCTTGATGGCGCTGTTTTATAGCGATCAGCAAGTGAGGGAAGATTATCTGAAGTCGAGGTTGAGGACAATGTAGAAAGGGTCTCAGACTCTTTACTTGAGTTCTCACTTACTGAGTTCTCACTTTCTGCGTAGACGTCTTCGTACATGCTATGCGGTCGTGGAGCTGAGTACGGCTTCAAATGGTCCATTTCATTTTCTCCATAATTTAATGAAAGCTGCTGTGTCTTTGTTTGTTTTGATGAGGTCCCTTCTTCTGGTGGGTGATGTACTTCAAAACTTGCGGATCTCGAGTTTCCCATGACAGTATAGAGGGGAATATTTTTCGAAACCTGACTCTGAGTTGAGATTTTTCTTTGAACGTGGATACTACAGTAAGGTTACTTCTGACCTGTGTTTGTCGTATTATGACGAAGTCCACTCTATAACCATTTGGCTGTCTTTGTTTTTTACCTCAGTTCCCACGCAATTGGTTATTTTGTCGGAAATCGACCTAACACAACAATTTACGGTTACTAAATCAAAGATAGCCATTCAACTATGATTGGTTGATATTCTAATAATCAACCCAGGGTTCACTGGTTTCGAATAGTGCAGAACACTTCAAAAACGACAAGAATGCCATTTCCTTTATATCGAACGTCTTTACAGAGGTTACTAGAACAACTAGAGGTCATATCTTTTGTCTCGACGGAAGCAGTCGAGTGATTCACCTCATCAAACTCTTCAAAAAGACCGGAATTGTCGATGAAACATGCATTAGAACATTTAATTCATGACAAATATCTTTAATTCCTGTAAAAGCCAGGGATAAATATCATCACGACGTCTATTTGGGTATCCACAGAGAAGATACTAGCACGCATTTTTTCCAAGTGTTTATCAGATGGGCTGTGAAGTAATATTACGTTATAGATTATGGATAAAAATTTCAAAAATGATATAAGGAATTAATGAGGAACTAGGGAGTTTTTAAGCTGGATTTTACAAAGTGAACAAAATTTTTTTTATTAGTCGTGAAGATATTTAACCTCGTTTGTCAACAACACTCACATCATCGTTACATTTATCAACATTTATCAACTGTTTGCGTAATGCGTGGACATTAAATATTATTTAGTAAGATGAAAAATGAGGTGACCAGATTCTTCTAGTGATTGTTAGTTCATACCCCATTTTTCCCTATAGTAATATACTTAGTCTTCCAGAGACCGCAGTTGTATCAAAACTAAATCCTTTAACTCCGAAAAATAAACTTAAGTCATATTGACTCTGTAGCAACCTGACGAGCGAACACATCTTTAAAACGACCAACCTCAGCTGAGCGACCAGTTCTCTATGGTGGACTAGACATTAAAAACCGTCTTATTTTTCTCATTCTTAATATTAGACGTATAACTTAAGAAAGCGATAATGTTTGTGTTATTCTTTGTTTTTGAAAATGGACTACATTTTTTTCTCCCGCGCACGGGAGCTATACGTTGGTAGATATACAGTATACAATAGATCATTTTCCCGCGGAAACATCTCGCAGTTGACGCGGGAATTTTATACGCACAGTTATGCATCTACATTCGGCTTTTCACACCCTGAAGGAATCCCTCTAATCGAAGAAAACAAACAAGATAATCTGACCTGACAAAGTGAAATTGATTGTGCTGTTAAAAGAATAAAATCTTCACTAAAACACGACAAACTATTAACACATCAAATCGCGTGTTTTGTGCTTTAATCTCTTTGATACTATAAGTTAAGAAGTTTAAATCCTACATAAAATACAGGCGCACAATAAAAACTGAGTCAGTCAAGTCATTTAACCAAAGTTCAGAAAGTTTTCAGAAGAAAGGGGGGCTTTCCAAAAGACCACGTACGGCTTATAGTTCTATTTCGGCATAAATCCTTAATGATAGATAAGAGTACGAGCTGCTGAAGTGACCTCAACTGCATGCTGATTTTAAGACTTTTAAGACGCTATAAATACCTACACTTGAAATTCTCTTCTCATGTCATGAATATGGGTAGATATCATGGTTAAAATCGTGATGGTCGTTAAAATCAAGAAACGGACTAATTGCAAAAAATTAACTGCTAGTTCAAATTCAGGATCCTTAAACCATTAACTTTAATGACTACTTTGATAACAATTTTTATAGGTAATATTTTTTAATTCAAAGTTTTTCTTCATACAGTAGCTATAACACTAAATCGTCATATAAAACATTTAAAAACTTTTTAAATTTTGAGAAACTACTTGTACATCTTGGAACAATAAGTACCAATATTAAGATTCATAAAAAAAGCAAATTAAACTTTAATGCTAGTTTTAACCCTCCTTTGTGTTACCCCCTCTTTAATCTTAAGGTTGAACAATAATACACAACTATACAAAAAGTACTAAATAATTCTAATACTCATGAATAATTAATGAGGCCAAAACAATAGAAAATCATAAGCGTGGAGGAGCTTGTATATCTCATACAGTATCGTCCTCATTTGCATAAACTTTAAAGCTGATTTTCTCAGCCCAGTTCACATGTACGTTCAAAGTTTTAGTCAAACACGATCTAGCTAACCTAGATGTATCATAAGCAATATCTAGACGTACGGATCATAAGCAATATACAATATGCATGGCCATGCTGTATCTGATCTACAATCTCTCGCCTGCAGCTCAAGCTTGTATATCAGATACGGCATGGTCACTCATATTGTATATTTTTCTTGTATTAAAAATCCGAGTTCCTGACTGGGCTTGAACCCATGACTTCTTGGATAGCATTAAGGCACCCTATCCACTGAGCTATTTATATCATAACTTAGGGCACATTTATTATGGCATGGGGGGGTGGGGTGTCAACACTGAGTCAGGAGTTACATTATCTTGAAAAGTCTTGTAGGTTGTAGTTGTAAGTCTTGTAGGTACATTGCAGAGCTGTGAGGCTGAAAGTATGACTGAGGTCTTGGAGGTTTTAAGGGGTTGTGAAATTTTTACTCTCCTCGGAGAGGGACAATGAAATGTTTGGTAGCCAAGGCCCAAAATTTTGCCAAACCCTCCCCCCCATCCAAGCCATAATGTGAGAGCCCCCTTATACCAAGCTGTCATTACCACTATTAATTAAATAAGCACCTTCATTGAAATTTCTGATGAGCACATTTAACTTTAATCTTAGTTTTAAACATTCTTTGTTTCACACCCTTTGTAACAATAGGTTGGTGAAGCTTTATGAATACTGCACAGCATAAGAGTAGTAATGACTACAGTAATAATATTGGACCTATGTACCTCAGCATTCATTCTTTGCAAACCCATTCCAATCCCTTGTGGACCTCAATAAATCATCAGTACAAATACTACCAAAACAGGTAGATTGTGAATATAAAATCCCATGTAACAGTTGATTTTGATCACATGGTGCTGCACTTTACACCGAATAGTTAGATGCATGTGCTCACATTCCTGAGATATGATCAAAACACTAGCATTGAAGAAAGATCCTTTTTCTCAAAGAAAATCATTTGAAGAAGGTCTAAGTAAAATATTATCAATAAAACAATGATTAAAGCCAGAGACATAGCTTTTGGATACTTTGATTTCCACTTCTTGCTCCTGTTATGTGTTATAACGATCAATTTCCCTAGGCTCTTGAATGTAGGAATGTGAGCACGTGTGTCTTGCTTTTCGGTGTAAAAGTGCGACACCACGTGACCAAAATCAACTGTTACATGGGGCTTTATATTCACAGTCTACCTGTTTCGGTAGTATGAATAGCTCAATGGAAATCCTGGGAGGGTGCACAGTGTAAATCATTATGGAGGAGGGAGGGCAAGGTATACAAAACTAATGGTATTTAGCAATGGAAATGGTACTTGCAGTGACCCTAAAATTTTTCTCATGCTTTCCCAACATCCCATGTGTAGACAAAACACCATAAAACATGAAAAAGCACTGCATGATGTTTGTCACAAAGGTAAATTTTCTAATCAACCCTTTTTCAAGTTTTTGACTACCAATACTTTAATATATATCTATTTTATGGCAAGGTAATTTCACATACTTTCATTGGCCAATTTGCTGTCCTTAACTTACAGTGCAAACCACCAACCTTATTTTTGTGCTCACCTTGCCATACATAATACACATCTTATTAACCTCACTTGCTCAGTCCATATGTAAGTTATGGAACCTTGTTTATTTCCACTTTATGGCCTGCAGGCCATGTGCTCGGGCCATAAGGCAGTGAAAAAATCTTGGCCCATAACTTATGGTACAGCCCTCATGTTCAGTTAATAAGAGGTTTATACCTGTACAGTATAACTACCCCAAACTCCAGAGTCCACCAAATTCCTTACCCAAAATTCCCTTAGGTTGTTCATATTCCAAAACAGCATTATTTTCCATTACCTTAACACATTGCTTCTCAAAAAGCTCATCATAACCAGAATCAAAGTACTTTGTTATGTCCACTTCTTCTTTTCCAAGTGGTTTCTCAAAAAACTCAACAAATGGAGGTAATTTAGGGTAGAAGTGGTGTTGAAGGGTCTTTAATTCCCACAACGAGCTTTGGATGGCATTACACTTGGCTGGATCAGGTTCCTTGGAATCATAAGGATCACTGTCCATAGAAGTGGTACTTTTCTCTTCAGTATCACCATTAAGAAGAAGTTTAGACACCTGCATTACCACAAAAATTGTAGCAGAAAGTAGAAGAAATGAATAAAGTGGGTTTTTGAGTGAGTGGAAAATGTACATGCATGGTACTGACTTATGTTGTACATGTAACACTGAAATGCCATGCTATTGTTTCTATATGGATAAACAAATCACAACAATAATTAGTTATAATACATCTATATACACCTATATCAAAAATGTTGTCACAGTCAAAGTATCAATTAACAAGCGACAAGACGGCAATAAAGTCAGAAGTATTAGCTGATTCTTCAGGCACACTGATTTTAAACTTAGGAAACATAGCAGCCTGCCATATTAAAAAGATTGAAATCACCATGTCTGAGTGGATGAACTAGAAAAATCAACAAAGGCCTTGTGGTCTTGAGTTGCTTTCAGCTGTGACAAGATTTTTTGAAATTGGTATATACAGCTAAAGTTTGGCTAGATATCTGCTCTGTTGGGACACTCACTCCAGATACCTAAATATACTTTTAAACCTGGATAGGAGCTGAATAGTTATTTTACCTAAAGATGGCTCAACATTTGAGCCCTTTCTTGAGGTAAATTTGAGAAGCCATTTTGATGCCTGGATATGCTGCAACATGCTTTTGTCTTTTGATTCTCATGAGAATGGCTACAAAACATCAACACTTATACAATGTACATCTGACTTACCTCTTTTCTATGTATCAGAACTTGACAGCTTGGATGCCTTTTCAACAGATTACCAACAAATACCACAGCCAGGATTGCACCTTGAGGAGTAGCAGCTAATGCAAGGTTTGAAAGCTTTTTAACAAATGCAGCAACCAAATAAGCTGGTAAATGTGTTGATGACAGAAAAAGATCCAATAGATGGAAGAATCTTGACTGGTATTTTATGTGAAAAATGTCTGGTTCCAGTAATGCATATAGCTTCTTGTAAAAATCAGGGTAATCAAGGTTGTATTGATGAATCAATATGAAAAGCCCATTGAGTGCTAATAAGCTTGTAGCTCCACCTTGATTGTATGAATCGGTGAGAAAATCCATCAACAATTTGGGATCATTCATATATGGAATGACATTGGTGTGAAGATTTAGTAGGACTTTTTTGTGGATTTCAGAAGACAGACGTTGACTTAGAAATAAAAGCCATGCTTTACTGAAGAGCTTCTTGTGTGCCTTTAAGAGAAACACATCAGGCCTATTATCTTTTCCTTCTGGGCCATGAGCATTGTTATCAAGCACCAAGAAGTTATTTACTTCATCTTGATCACCTGGGATCTTTACGAGACTCAACAAAGCATGGATATTTCCTATGAAGTGTTTTCCATTCCCTTGACAACTTTCTTGATTCTCAAAAGCCTTTTTCATATTTTTCAAAAGATGAAACCTAATATCATCATATTCCACATATTTACCGAACCTTTCAATCAAAGCATTCATATTGGAATCACCACGGGTCAGTTCCTCAAATATCTTCCCAAACAGAACCACAGGAAAAAAGAATGACTTTTCAACGTTTATTGCTTTGTGCTCCTCAACTAAAAACTTCATCAGACTACAAAGGGACAGTTCTATGACAGACACAGAGTCATGATGAAGAAAACTCAACAATTTTCCTTGAGTTGCGAGGTACTTCTCGTACAGCCAAGAACTGAATACATCTTCAGGATCTTCAGTTTCTTTGTCATCTGATGCTGCTGAGTCTTCTCTTTGTTGACGGGTTTTTTTACCACGTGCAAGCTTCTTGTCTTTCAGGAAGGATAAGAAAACTTTGTGTACCGATTTTATAAAAGTAAGAATTATTTCTTCGTTATCTGTATCCGCAGATTCTATCAAGTCAACCAACAGGTTAGCATTGGAAGAACTTTCGAGAATTAGCTTTGTTTTCTCTTTGACTTCTTTGCTTTTTAAAGCAGTAACCTTCTCCTTCTTGTCCACCATCTTTGCCATGTGCTGTAAAGAGTTCCGCTGACCCTTTGAACAGCTGGCTCGTTTACCACAGGACACCCAAAGTTCCTAAATTGATATCCATTTAGAATAGACTGGGCATAGCGTCAGCGAGCCGTGACGACAAGGCCTACTAAAAAACTATGCACAAACACGGATGATTTGGCAAGTGGGAGAAGGCATTACGTCCACATTAATGATCCGTAAAGACTACAGTGTTTTAGAAAATCTTTTATAATTCAATTATAAATTTAAAAGCGAGCAGTTCTTGAAAAGATCTGTGTAAAATTTGCCGGATCATCGAGCGCTCACGGTGGAGTTGGAACGAGACACAAGAAAGCTTCTAGCTACCTACTCCGTGATTATACAGTTTTCGGACGTCGTCAATATTTAGGATATGGACACAGATCCAAAGTGGGTAATAAATGAAGAAGAAAGAACAAGGCATGATGCACTGTTCTACAGTCAGAGCCCTAAAAAGGGATACTTATCTGGTAAGAACTCCCGTGATTTTCCAAATTCTGAGTGAATGTTGTTTATTTTACTCAGACCTCAAAAATCATTTGTTCTTCCTTTGACCCTGTCTAAAATCTTCTGTTGCCTTATCGTATTTCAGGAGAGCAAGCAAGGTCTTTATTCATACGCTCCCGGTTACCTCTGTCCGAGCTCAGCAAAATATGGTAAATCAGTTATGAAAGTTGTTAATATGTTACTACCATAAACTTTCGGCCGTTTACATATGTTTCTTATTTCTCCCAGTGAGTGTTAGACGTTTTCTGTGTTTCCACGTCGGTTGAACCCATTGGAGAATATGTTTTACATTTATGAATTACACGCCATTTCTCTACAAAGGAAAATTGTTTGGCAAAATGTTCCGATGTTGGCAATATTTCTTTGGCTAATTTTAACATATCATTTCGAGTGTGATAAATTAGGGGTAAGCCCGAGCCTTTTGTAATAGTGCTTTATTATCAAACAACTGTTTCTAAAGTACAAATAAGATAGATTTTCTAGGATTTTATTGTTTGTTCTTCAGACAAGCTGATCAACTCAACTCTAGAAATATAATCTTAAGATGCAGAATTCGTTATATTTTATGCTTGACTTGTATGAACATGATATCGTACTTAAAAATTTTGTCCAAGTTTATGTGCACAAACAATTTACTTGAATGACAATTTAGACATCAAGAGCAGGTAATTTTACTGACATTTATTTTTCTTGAGCATTTTGTATATAAAAGTGGAAAAGATTGATTTTACGATTCAATAATATTTTTCTTATTTAGCATATTAAAGATGCTCCAATGAGTATGGCATGTATTGTTAACATTTACATGTTAAATATACTAGAAGTTTCTAATATCTGGCATTTTGCTAGTCATAACTGTCCTTATTTATTGATAGCAAAATAATATTAAATAATTTTTTTTAAATATCAATGAAGAACGCACATACACACACACACAGATGTGTTAAATATATAAATTTATATATTTAACTAGTGATGGTGTTTAAATGGACATGATAATATTTTTACTGCATGAGAAATCAGTATTATTCCTTAGGACTATAAGCACATAGTCATAGAAGCATTATGTTATTTGGATGAACACAAAATGAGAAACAGTGGGCTAAAAAATAGAGGTAATCAAATTGCTTATTGTCCCTATCTGTAGCTCGTAAAATTCCCAAGGGTATTGATCATGCTGGCAGTAACCCTGCTAATACCTTAATATGGAGTGGGATGAGGACCAGTGAACACCATTCACTGTGCAAGTTCTCAGCAGGTGTAGGTGCATCAAAGGTTTTGGTTGAAAAGCTCAAAAAAACCTTTATATGTACAAATCATAGCTATTATTTGACTAAAGGGACTAAATGCTTTTTGTAGCAGTTGTCACCACAGCATATTTTGTTCCTGTGTGATATTGCAGAATCTAGAGCAAAAACAAGAATGCTTGTGACATGCATTTCTATTTTTTATTGTAGAATTTTTTTAAATTTACCAGCTAGCTTTTTTCCAGTACATGTAGTTTTCTTATATTTTACAACACTAATAATTCATCATTTTGTATGACTGCTTGAAATTAATTACCCTGTGAGCAGAATTTCCTTTTACACCTCTTTTACACATGAGTGTAGAGAATTAATTTTAAATTCGGGAGTCTTTGGTCTCATTAATGAAAACTCAGACTGAATAATCAATGCAATATTTGAATAACGAAATCATTAATGGAGTCTAGAGGGGCACGCTTCATGTCCTTTGACTGTAAGCAAAATTTGAGTGCTCTGGCATAAATACCAAGGAAGTTACAGCAATTTGAAATTAGAAGGTTTTTATGTGAAACGCAGCCAAGGCCCAATGTTTTTGGCACATTTTAAATGCTTATAACTTAACACTGATGGTCTTTCATGTGAAGACAAAATATTTTCTCAATTATCACATAAGCTTTTGGTTTATGCAAATTAGCCACAGCCATTTTTTCATAGGGTCTATCCACCTTCCTGATAAAAATGAACAGTCCTGAATAATATGTTTATTGTACATTGCAGGAAACTTGCTGATATCAGCAGAGATAATTTACTAGATGTATCAGAATTCAGTACAGCAATGCACCTAATACAGTTAAGACTACGAGGATCCGAGATTCCAGAAAAACTTCCTACCACACTGACCCCTGTTCGACCTACAATAACTGTGGTTCCACCCATGACTACTGAAGAATGGAATGCCTACAATAAGACATTTGTTTGGAAGGATACTAATAATACTGGGTTCATAGACAGTATGTATATTCATTGATAAACTTAATGATTGTATGCTGCTTTTCATACTAACTTGCTCAGAACCAAAAAGAAATGTCTCAGAATAGTGTTAAAACTTACCTGTTATAATATTTTAGACATAAATTCTGTAGAAAGGTTGAAGGTACTGGATAATATTGCAATTAAGTATTTGATATTAAAATATATTATTACAACATATATGTATGTGGTTGTTATTAGCATTTTTAGGCAGGTTTTGTTGTTCTGTCTAAAGTGTATATTTTACCAAGTAAAATGTATATCTTTCTTAATAGCTGAAACTGCCTGTGGCATAATGCTATTGTCCAATCTTGAGTCAAGTATTTTATCAAAGATATGGTAAGTTGATGCAGAAAGTCTTGCAATAAACTTCAGTTTACAAAACATCGGTGTTAGATTTCCATCCCATCGATCTTATTAGGTTTTCTTTCTTTTTTCTTTTTTCTTTCAACCTACTCATTCTCACTTTTTTCCTGCAAAGCCAAGCTTTCAACCTACTAGTTCATCATACAGTAGGGGTTACATACACTACAGAACATTGAACTAACTCCATATAAGAAAACAAACCAAAGCATGATCAAAACAGAGTAATGAAACTGCAGTCATCCCTCATAACATTATTCACCCATAACTAAGTATGTTGTACTGAAAAGTTGGTATTATAGTTTTTCATATGAGACATTTTGTTATGGAAAAAGCTGTCAAAAAGGTTGTTGTCATTAATGATTAAAGCGAATGACAAATCACTTATCACCTTTGAATAGGCATATTTTTGGAATTTATATTTTATGAAATTCTCTTTCGTCTGAACCCAAATAATATTTTTTTTTCTGAAAACATGTACTGAATAAATTGGACTTACTGGCTATTTTAGGAATTTGTCTGACATAGACAGAGATGCCAAGCTATCTTTAGAGGAGTTTGCCATTGCATTCCATCTTTTACGATACTGCAAGAATGGTAAGAATATTCTTAGTGTTATTAAAAAATAATGACTCTGTTGAGTACTTTTCTCTTCCCATAAGTATGTGAACCAATGAAAAAAGGACTGCAGTGGCTCTGTTATTTGGGTGGTACTAGCTACTAAAAATTGGATGGAAAAGAGGGTTGATTTGAAAAATGTTTGTACAAGGGAGGGGACCAAACTTGAAAAGATAGATGGGGTATGAGCCTAAACCAGGGGCGTAGCCAGGGAGGCAAGGGGGCCCTGCCCTCCCCCCCCCCATCCTGTTGATCTTAAGTAATGAATCAATGTGTGCTAATGCTGCAAAATGTGCTGAATCCATCATTTTCACTCAGCGGCTGCACTGTATCAAAGAAAGTCACCCTCACGCTGTAGAAACCTAACACCTAAGTAGTCATGTGATAAGTTCACGCATCTTACCGATGTTCTGAAAACGGGTTTTGTCCCCACCCCCCACCCCAGGCAAAATCTTGGCTACACCCCTGTAAACCCATAATTCTGCCAAAACTGATGCCATCCCCTCACCCCAACAGGAAGGACTGAAAAGTCATATTCCTATGTATTTTACTATTAATGAACCATTTTTTGTTTAGGTAATGAACTGGAAGGAAGCATAGACGTTAAGGCTATGTTACCAATTGAGGTACTTTTCAATATCTTATGAATATTCAGTCTATTAATTAAAGTTAACAATTTTGAAAATATTAAGAAACAGTTAGAATAAACTAAGTTCTTAACTCAAATTACAGAATGTTATGTTTGTTTTAGGCTCTGAAAGATGATGGCGAAGCAAAGAAAAAAAAGTAAGCTTTCTTTTGAAATCGCTTTTTCAGGAATTAAGCTTATTCACAAGAAAGCTGTGTAGACTTTGCATTAAAAGATCATTTAAAGTTTTCCAAGTAAATAGAACTTGATAATAAGCTTAAATCCCAATCCTAACTAAGCTTAACTTCTTAACATACTTACTAACAGCTTAATAACAAAGCTTCGTAATTTAATATTTTAGAAAAAGATTTTAAGGCCTTCGATTTTGAGCCATCACAACACACATTGAAAGCTCAATTTTCAAATTTCACAGTTTTCACAGTTTTCAGTTTGATTTCTTTGATGTTTTTATTTCAGACACGCTGACGTTCAGGCAGAGAGAAGACAACTTTTGGCACTAAAGGTTAGAATTAAATCTCGCTTTCCTGGAAGATTACAATTAATTTCAACTTACCTTAATGGCTCTTAATTGCATCTTAAAATCGTTGGTGCTCGAGCTCTAGCCTGATTTACGGATTATACAGTGTATTTTCTTTTCAAAACTCTCATTTTTTAAAGGAAAGACCTTTCCTTTTTCAAGTAAAAACAAGCAAAAAAAATTAAAAAAACGCTGTTCTTTCATTCGTCTTCGGCCATTTTTGCCAAATATGATGAAAGCGCGGGCTTTTGACGCGTGCGCGCTTCCTTCCCACGCGGCTTCTAAACTTTTCCCGCGCTTTTTGAGTAACCAAATATAAACCAAATTTGTACTTCTTATAAAAATTCGTCGTGCTAAAATTTTTCCTTTATTTTAATTGTTCTTAAATTTCTTTTCTTTTTCTTATTCTTGGTTCAATTTTTGTATTTACTCTTTCTTTTTACATTAATTTTCTTTTTTATTTTCAATAGCAAAAACTTTGTTCGGAAATAGCTAGCGGCCTTGATGATGCTGTTTTGAATGAAAAAATACGACCAGAACTGAACAAGGTTGAAGACAGGCTCTTTACTTTAGAAAAGGAAGAAACTGAGCTTCGTAGGGTGAGTTTTATGAACTGCAAACTAAACAATGTCAAATGTCATACATAACAAACTCTTTCGTTTTGTCTTCAAGTATGGCTTATTATGACAAAATT
>JAADYU020062904.1:0-15593 GCA_011763375.2 Heteractis magnifica
TTTTCTTTGTGTTAAGTATGTAGGTTCTCTTTATCAGTTACATTAGATGAGAACATAAGCTATGAGTGGTTGTGTAACCTCTAGAAACATGGGGCTTACTTATTTCGTGGCTAAACTGTACTAAGCTTAATAGATTTCAGCACTTCAATTAAGGGTTGTGCTACTATTGTCAAAGAGAAACAACTACAGCTAATACGTAAATGCTACATCTGGGTATATTCACTTTCTGTTAACCACAAGGTAAGTTTAAAAAGGTGCAGCGTCTACTAGCTAGAAAGAAAAGGTCAAACCTTTAAACAGAGTTCACTCTGCTTCAAAGTAAGAATGATAACTAGCTTACTAATTTCTAGATGTAGTGGTTCACTTTAACTATAATCAATTTAGCTTAACTTACTAGTAAAATTAAGATACTAATGTTGATTTACCTGTCCTTTATTTTTAGTGGTTTACCCATGCCATGGGATTCAACTGTACTTTCTTCGTTACATCAAAAACTACTAGCGTGATACGCTGGGCTATGAGCTTGAATTCGGTACGATTAATGAACATTTATATAACATTCTGCTTAAAATATAATGGAGTTAGGAGGAATTTGGTCTGAATCGTACTCAAACTTACCTTTAAAAATCATCACCAAAAAGGACAGACGTCCGCCATCTTGAAAATCCCTAGCCACGCGGTCAAGTATTTTGGTAAACCGGGTACGAGTCTTCTGTACGTACATCAGTGACATCCCTCATGTACTTCAGTGACTCTCTACACGTACATGAGCGTTGCCCTTATAAGGAAGTCGTACGAGAAACTCTCTTGCTTTACGACGTATACATGAAAATAAGGCCTAAGGGTCATGTAAAATAAATTAAAAGACTGCGATTATGGCAGACAATGAAGACAAAGTTTTTCTACGAGATATCCTTGGATCAAAACTTTCAGATTTTCAGCGAACAGTCCACGGAAACATTGATGGTACTGCAGCGGGCTTTAGAATGTCGTATTAAACCAGTAAAGCTGTGTTTATGATCTTAATCTGAAGAAAAGTGCATGGAAAGTCAAATAATATTCCTATCACAGTACAGCTGTACGGAATTTGCGAGATGAAAAGACATTGCTAGTCAACTTCGCCTCTATCTTTGATTCTGTCGGCCCTTAGGCCTCGTTTTCATGCTTAGGTCGTAAAGGTCTATCCAATTTTCATTTAAAGCCAATTATCTCTCCTCTTAGGATGAATATTATTTCCTTGACTATGACATTGGTGTGCATGTTGCTTTAACATTTGATAAGGTCATCATTATTATATCATAAGAGACATTTGGAAAAACTCCGTGGGAATTTTTATTGTCAAGAGATTAAATCGAATAGAACATTTCACTAAATAATCAGCATTACTAAAATAAATACATTAAAATGTTAATTTGACATGATTTAAGGGTGGGGTTTTTTTGTGTTTTTTTTAGCTTGGTTTTAAATAAACAGGTATTGGGCTACCTGTGTTGGACCCAAAATGGCGGCGAAGAGCAGCAAACTAGACAAAGACAATCCAGTGCAAGAACAAGCCGCAAAAAGCACCATGGCAGGAATAATGACCTATGAACAAGCTAAAGAATTAATTACTCTTCCAGATGAAGAATATAATCCTCCATTTTTACCCTTCAATTCACCAACATTTGACGCTAAAGTAGAGCTGGGAAGTGAGCTGATGAGAAAATACTTTTACATCGATTTTGAAAACTGGATTTTCATGAACCACGGTGGATTTGGAGGCGCTTTAAAAGCAGCAGTAGAAACTGTACACCAAATACAAATACACATTGAAGAGCAGCCTCTTAGATTTATCGACAGGGAACTCTTACCACATATGGTTTTTGCCATCAGAAGGCTTGCGCGATTTGTCTCGTGTGACCCGCGGGATTTGGTTCTGGTGTCTAACGCGACAGAGGGTCTCAATACTGTGATAAAATCATTGAAGCTTGGTAAAGGCGACAAGGTGTATTATCTTAATATGAGATACTATGCTGTCAATAAATTATTCAATTATTTGAAACAAGAAAATGGTGAGTGCAAGTATAGCAAATTGTAGGACGCATGAATGGGAAGGGTTGAGGCTAAAGCTAGGAAATCCCATCCCTTTTCGTGGTGAAGTTAAAGTTCAAAAACTGTGATAGATTAAATGTCTTTAGCTCACTATACTAGTTGATACCATACAGTCACAGCCTGAGAAAGAGATGGCATAAATCATCTGTCCCATACTCCTTCATCCCTCCCCCCCCACCCCACCTCAAAAAACTTTCACGCACTTTCCACCCAAAAGCAGTGGCATGATATAGGCCTTTCTCAATATTTATGCTAATAATTTGCTCTGGCATGGAAACGAGGCTAAATATGCATAAATTCAGCTATTATTAAAAGATTTTATTGCAAAAATGCTCAAAAGAAAAAGTGTAATATATGGAATAAAAAGACAAGTCCCAAGAAAACTCACTGGACGAGGACACCACCATGTGCAATGATTATATCTATGCATACTTGGCCACAATGTATAATTACCTTAAATATTGAGAAAGGCCTATAAAAAGATTTACAGACATTAATACAATAATTGCATTCACAGCCCACTTTAGAAATGGTAGAGTTCACTTGAATTGCTGCAAAACAATGATTTTATACTCAACCTTGACTTGAAAGCATTGTTTTGTGGTCATTCAAGTAAATTTGGGAAAGGTCTATTTGCAAAATGAAAGTGGTTAATCATTATTTAATGGGCTCTCTGTGGTATGCTTTTGCATTTGCCTTTCATTACTTTACATGTACTCTTTATAGGGATTGAAATAAAAGAGATTCCAGTAACCTTTCCATTCACCAAGCAAGAGCTCCTAAACACCATCACCAAGACCCTTGATTCAGATATAAAGCTTGCTGTGTTTGATCACATCCCATCTGTCCATCCCGTCATTCTTCCAGTTAAAGAAATCATTGAGATATGTCATCAAAAAGGAGTACAAGTTTTAATTGATGGAGCTCATGCTTTGGGTGCCATCCCTCTTAACCTGAGAAATTTAAATGCTGATTATTATGTTATAAATTGCCACAAATGGCTCTGTAATCCAAAGGTATTGTTTGATATTCTTTACTGTTGATACTGATTTTCAAATTCACTGTACAATCTCTGCACATATCTGGAAAGAGAAAATATTGATAAGAGGAGATTTTCATTTAGAGACTCTTTCACTGTTTTCTCATTTCAGCTCATGTGCCATTTCCTTGTGTATAGTTTGTTTGTTTGTTTGTTTTGTTTTTGATTTGTTTTGTTTTGTTTTAATGGTAATACTTGAGAAGATACATTAATATGCATTGGTCTCGGACAAAGAATTTTATTCCAAAGAGGTTTAAATGGGAAAACATTCACATAGCTGAAATTCTGCATTGGTATTTTGGAGGGAATGTAATATACTCCAAATGGCTCAGCCTCTAACTACATCCAGTTTAAATTATGATATGGCTTGGAATTGAAAAACAAAACATTTGAGTATTTTAAACAGTACTAGACTGATAAATATGTCTGATGAATGCTATAAATTTAATCATAATTGATCTTCCAGAATTTCAAGTTTATTTTAAAACCTAGAATAAGAGGTGTGCCGTGTGCTTTATGAAGTGAAAATTCTCAAAGACTTTCTGCAAAACCTCTGGAAATACCAAATGCTCTAGAGAATCTTCCTTATTGATTCTTGTTTAACACTTTTTTTCTGGTATTGTTCTTCAGGGGTGTGGAGCTTTATATGTTGACAAGAAGCATCAGTCACACATAAGGTGTTTGACAGTGTCTGGGGGCTTTGGTAGAGGATTCACTCCAGAATTCATCTTTAGAGGTATTTTGGATGCACTTTCTTTCCAGTCTGTATGTGACAGGTCATAATCTAGGACATGAGGTCAAACTACGGATTCTTCTTATAGACTTAATTTTATACATGTCTTTGAAAATTGTTTAGGCTTGAAAGATTACAGCCCTTTTCTTGCTCTTCATACAGGTATGAAACAATGAATCCATCTATTCACTTACCCATCCATCCATCTGTCCATCCAACCCTCTGTCCCTCCATCAATCCATTCATCCATCCATCCATCCCTCCATCCATCCCTCTGTCCATCCCTCCGTCCATCCCTCTGTCCATCCCTCCATCCATCCATTCATCCATCCATCCATCCATCCATCCATCCATCCCTCTGTCCATCCCTCCACCCATCCCTCTGTCCATCCCTCCGTCCATCCCTCCATCCTTCTGTTCATCCATTTATCCATCCATCCATCCATCCATCCATCCATCCATCTGTCTAGCCACCCACCTACAAAAAGGTTACGAATTTGCCGTGCTTCCCACTCAAAATCCACTCTAATCATGTCTGCAAATACATTCGCTTTCACATAAAATTGCTTTATGTATAGAACATTTTTAAACATATATCTGGATCGTTACTTCTTGCTAGTACTGGACTTTTGGAACACCTTTGGCACTGAAACAATACAGACCTACAACACCGAGCTAGCCCACAAAGCTGCCAAAATGCTATCAGACGAATGGCAAACAGACACGCTGTGCCCTATACATATGTACGGGCCAATGGTACTAGTACGACTACCAGACACTTTCTGGCAATCTCAAGTGACAAGCGAAGATAATACTGTAAACAAAGCCAATGCTGAATTTGTTCAAGATAAACTACACTTTAATTATGGGATAGAAATACCTGTTAAGCCAATCAATGGACGACTTTACGTCCGAATCAGTGCGCATGTCTATAATAAGATTGATCATTATTATACTTTAAGGGATGCTATTCGTGAGTTAGAAAAACAGTTTTCAAAGTCAAGTTTGTAAATTAAATTTATGAATTAACCCTAAAGAAAGTTCGCTCACCTCTATGGTGTTTTTGTTATTTCTTTTTCAAACTTCTCGTTGATCTCCTTTTGGGCTTTTATCTCTGCTTCAAGTCTTTTATAACGGTCATCATGTCCGTTTTCTTCTTTATCTTCGTCTCCGACTTCTTTATCTTCTATATTTGTTGACTTGTCCTCAGATTCTTTATATTCTTCGATATTATCGTCATCTACTTCTGTCATTTGCGAGCTTAATTGGTTTTCCTGGTTTTTCGCAGCCAGTTCCTGTAGTTGATTCTCCAAAGCTTCTTTGGCTTGGTCTTCATCAGTGAATTTTTTCAAGCAATGTTTGCCAGGTCGGTCAAGCTTGAGAAATTCGTCGTAGCTTTTAGTTAGACCTGCCTCGGATTTGTTTGTCCATAGATAATATTTTCTGGTGGCCATAGCTTCAGGTTAGGTCAGATTAGAGTTGATCTAAGGAGTAATCTCACACGCCATCACACCGCTATTTTGTTGTCCCTATCTCGCGCCACTAATAAGGTACAGCCAAACCCCGATAGCACGTGAGCCGTTGGCCGTTTGGTAAAAGGAGACAATGGAAAAACCAAAACTTCCAATGAATGAATCAGTACCGGCCCACCCTTTAGTCCATGCATGATTACAAGTAGCCCCTCCCTTGACCAGGTGCACAATAATTGATAACCCCCAATGTATTTCATGATTCCTCTTGACCCACCCCTTTTCACGTGCTTGAAAATGATGGCCCACTCCCTCTTTTTTTCCAGCCCACCCGCCCCCTGTACTTTATGACCAGTCCCTTATTTTGACTTTATTTTCGTTTAAACTTTTATCTAGACTTCCTGTGATTTTATGCGTGAGTCCGCGATTTATGACGAAACGGGCTCGTTTTTCAGCCCTGCTGTTCACTAACAGAAAAGGACGTACTTTGTGGAAATCTATAAGGAAAGGGGGGATGGGGGGTAAGGGGATGGATACCATAAGCCAATATTTCACCAATGCCGGAATCAGAATTTTCTCAGACGGCGATGAGACAGGGCACTGGGAATATAGATAGATATGTTGCTTTGTAACGCATTAAAAACTACTCAAAAACTGCTTTAAACTCTCTTTTAATAACAAATGTTATATCACATTCTGGAAAACTCCATAGAGTATTCGATTTCTTTAATTTTTGGTTTGCAATCATTTCCAGAAGTTTGATTCGCCGAGATTGAAATGAAATTAACCCGATAGTAAATGAGTCCTTGGTCAAGGAGCACAGCGGTAATTTAATAACTGTAGAAAGGTCTGTCTTAAGTACCGGATTCCGGATTCCGGATTCCAAGTATTGGATTCCGGATTTCAAAAGCAAAATTTCCGTGTATTCCGGATTCCGTTGCATAGGGCGACTCGCCGTCCTTAGTATTGTGAATAAAAATTGAAAAACGATGAAATATCAATAATAACTACAGATAAAAGTTTCTGGAGACCTCTTGGTAGCACTTAATGTCTAATTCATTTATAGAACGAGCTATAAGTATCAAATGAATATAAAAAGTTAAAAAATAAAATCTTATCAAATTCTGCAGCATAGCATGAAATCCTAATCTTTTTTTGGCGAATTGTTCACAGCGTACAAAAGATATTTACAGTTTGTATTTTTAGCCTACAGATTCGTTCTTTCATCATACACTACAACAGCGTCGTAATCAGATTTCTTCGATTCCCCTGAAGGACTCGTGCTCTTTCTGTTTTTCTTTTTCTTTGACAAATCGGGTTTGGCGTACACAACTTCCGGTCTGTCAGCATCCGCTGATCCTTGAGAGGGCGGGCTCACACTCTGACTCCTTGATGACGTAGGAGACTGCGCTTTAACTGATGGCTGTTGCTCGTTGCTTTTTTTAGGTTTTGCTTCTTTTTCAGCGAGATATTTATCTAACTCCTCGTCAGTGTCATATCCTTCATTCTCAATGCCATCGTAGTCCGATGGCAAATATGGAGGAGGTGGAGATGCCACTTCCGGCTCAGCATAACCATTAGCTTCCGGTTCCGTTTCGTCAAGACTTCTAACTTCCGTTTCCGGTTTGTGGCGGGTTTTAACTTCCGGTTCCGCATAACCGGGCTCAGAGAAATCAGGATTTGAAGGAGGTTGCATTTCTGGTTGTGGTTGACCGAGTACAGCGTTATATAGCTTATTCGAGAATTCCTTAGGGACATCCGCTGAGGGAGAACTGCTGACCGAGCGCGGCTCGTCATTTCTGAAGTCTGGTGGGGGCGGAGGCGTGAAACTGGAAAAACCAGTTCCTAACTCGTCCACGCTTGAGTAAGGCTGATCATAAAAACTGTCATTCGACCCTAACGAAAGCTTCTTGTTCCGAATCCTAGCAACTGGGGAATTCTTGAAGGATTCGTAAGATGGAATCACAGGGTTTGCTAGGGTGTCTGGTTCCGCTTGCGTAGGAGGAGGGGGACTGGTAACTGGTACTTCCGCAGCCTGGGTTTCAGGCTCTTCCGGGAATTCTATTATAGGAGTAGAGACCTTGAAAGGGACTGGGTCGGTGACTTGTTCGGAAGCGACGCCTGTGATTGAGCTGTTCCAGTCAGAGTAGTCATCACAAGAACCGTCAACACTCGTCTCTTCTTGGACGTCGAGGACTGGTCTCCGGTCTGGTGAAACCCTATTAAAATCAAACAAGTTAATGTTAATTATCTTTGGAGCAGATTTCGTATGAGTGGGTAATGCTACTGCAGTAGACCATTTTACAGTTCCCGCCGCCATTTTGAAATATGCATGAGAACGAGGCTGTGGTTGACCCACAGGTAACCCAAGCTCAGTATGTTTGATTTAAAATACGCCATATTTTATTTGAAATGTTTAAATGGACGTTTGTAGACTTAGATGTTGTGTCATTTTGTTGATTTTTAACTCTTGCATGCAGTTTCAGCGAATTTATAGAGGTATTCACTGGACGGACTAAAATAAGTTAGTTGGGGATTCCGTTCAGTGAATACCTCTTTAAATTCGCTGAAATGCATGCCAGAGTCAAAAATCAACAAAATCACACAGCAGCTAAGTCTACAAACTTCTATTTAAACATTTCAAATAAAGTACGACGTATTTTGAATCCCCATACATCAATATCTTACAAACATACTGAGCTTGGGTTGCCTGTGGGTCAACCAACAGCCTCTTTCTCGTGCATTTTTCAAAATGGCGGCGGGAACTGTAAAATGGTCTATTCGCAGCTGCACTGTAGCTGTACCATACTTTACCATAACTGTAACCACGCGTTATGATTCACATGAAAACAATGGGAAGCCATTTCAGTGTTACTGCATACCGTGCCGTGTACGTGCTGTACGTCAGTACCGTGCATTTCCCACTCATACGAAAACCACCTTGTTTCCACATCCGTGCTATCAAAGTCTTTCACGACCGAGTTTTAGTGAATTTTAAACCCCTTTCAATGTACAATCTATAATCTAGGTTATGTTCAAAGAACGATAAAATACCTGCTTGGTATTATTATAGTCATTATAAAAGATTAAAAAGTTTTCGAAATGTTAGTCTTACCATAACTTATTATTTTATATTTCATTTAATTATTATTTGGTTTATTTTTCCTTTACCTCCATTCTAACAAAACTTTAAATAATCGTAGGAGACAAAGGGTCACCACTGGCAAAGGTTGGCCTGGTTACCATGGTCCCCTGCGTTAATTCTTTAATAGTTTTTAACAATAATTAATGACTTAAAAACATCTGTATATTACGATTGCTAAATAACAAAAACCTTTAAAATTGCTTGTAGCTAGTCACATTTATTGTAAGCATTATCATTATCATCACAATCCTCACTGCTTAAGATAGCTTCAACAATATTTAATAGTCATTTATAGTTTATGTTAGTTTACCTTCATTATTAGATTTAATCAACCTGTTCTGTCTTGGGGGGAGCTAACCAGCTTGTTATAACTAGTGGCTCGTACCTGACTGTCCCTTGATGAAACAGTAGACGAAATGGATGTTACAGAAGATGGAGTTCGTTGTTAACTTAGATGTATTAAATGTTTTTAACATTGAATATGAATAACAGTACACAATGAGACAATTGGCAATGGACCATCGATTTTGCCTCTATGGCAAATGAAAGAAAGAAAGAAAGAAAGAAAGAAAGAAAGAAAGAAAGGGACTGAGAGGGGAGCAAGGAAGGAATAAACAAACAAAGGAAGCAAGTAACTGAGAAATAAATAAGAAAGGGAGGAAGGAAGGAAGAGTTAATGTATGAATGAATGAATGAAAGAAATAAAAGAAAGGAAGGAAGGAAGAGAGAGAGAGAGAGAATGAATGAATGAATGAAAAAAGAGAGAAAGAAAAGGAAGGAAGGAAGGAAACGAAAGAAGGAACAAGGAAAGGGAACGAGATAGGTAGATTGGTCCTATTCTACTTTATTTTTCATACGATATATGTGAAAATTTTCAGTCTCGCCTCGCCTGGGTGTCATCACCTCCATCATGGCTGACAAAGGGCCAGCGCCACTTTCACATAAACCACACACTTAAAAAGAGAAAAGTAAAACCGACTAAATTAAGATCAACCTACCCTCGTAACTCGTGCACGTCCAGGCCTCGGCCAAGCTTTCGTGTTTTTGATGTGTCAGAAAACCCTGAGAAAACAAGCAATCATTATCGAAGACTTTTGTGTTTTGGTGTAATTATCAGCTATAAAATGAGCACACAAGAACTGATTTAAAAATACGACAAAAAATTGGGTAAAGAACATAATTGACTTTGATATCACTTGTTCCAGTCGACTTAGCATCACGTAACATTCACTAACGGGTCACCTGAATATTTCCCACCATTAAATAGGATGGCAAACTTTATCTAACATTCGTTCTTTTGCATTTTGTATTAGTATGATCTTAACAGAAATAGATCAGATTCCCATAATTACTCCGCATTTGCCATTTATTACACCCCTTGCAGCAATTCCCAAAGCAGTTCAATTTGGAGGACAAAACAATGGAATATTTTCAGTCTTCGATTCTCAGGAAAATAAATATCTACTGTTTTGTCCTGCAAATTGAACTGCTTTGGGAATTGTGGACGATAATGCGCTGCCTCTCACTGCTGGGGTCGCAGGTTCAATCCCTGGACCTGCTATCACATGTGAATAGATTTGATAGTTGGTTCTCTCCTGTGCTTTGAGGGTTTTTCTTGAGGGTTTTTCTCCGGGTTCTCCGGTTTTCCTTCCTCCATAAATATCAACTTTTAAATTCCAATTCGATCTTCGGACTTTTACCTTATATTGGAGCCTAGCATGTTGTGATTGACCCACGTTAGACATTTTCAGAATCTAGTTCAATTTCTGTCCAAAACCTTTACGCTACCAAAATACTGTGTTCTTACCATGATTGTTCCTGGAGCGAACACAAGCCAAATAAATAATGAAAATAAGTAATACAAGCACCACTGCGGCTGCGCAAGCGATAACGATGATGAAATCTCTTCGGTTCAAGGATAAAAATGCATCGGTCTGCTGCTCTGTTGAGGTCACCGTAGGCTCAGAATTATTGGCCAGCGGCGTGGTGGAAATCGATGGGCTCCCTGTGGTTTGTAGAGGAGGATCTCCTATGAACCAATAAAAATGATAGATTATTGCCAACCTGTGGAAATCGACCACGTGCATATGTTATCGACCGGCGTCTAAACAGACTAACCAAATGAACCTGTTTCATATCCTTATTACTGAGCCGCCCACCTCACCTCACGCCTCGCCATAAGAATTGACCACCGATGTCCGTTGTGTTACTTTTACATTTCTGTTTTTTCTATATTGATCCATACTCCATTGTTTTCTCACGGTTAGGTTTATTATTATGGAATATATGATTTACGTCACTCAGTACACTCTTTGTTCTCTCTATTACCCAAACACGGCATGTAATATTATGGGACAAATATTTGACGTGCTCTACGTCACCAAATACTCACGTGTTTGTACTCTTATGACCCTTCCTATTGGTCCATATCCTTTCTTTGTTCTTGCTATAACCCAGATATGATATGTAGTATTATGGGATAGGTTAATTAGTGTGATGGATGGTACGGTCGTCGTCATGGTGATCGTCGCGCCACTGGTTGTGTTAAAGTGTACGGTGTAGTCGATAATCAGCCCAGTTTCCGGTTTGGGTGGCTGCCACGTGATTTGTATCTGATTATGGGTAACTGTGACCTCAGTGACGTCATCCACAGCCCCTGGAACTGAAGAAAAGGCATTGCACTAATTTTTATTTAGACGATTAGATCAAAATTATCTTTTATTTAATTATTAACTACTTGCTTTTGTTGTTTTGAAGCAGCATGGGAAAACTCACAACAGAGCGGGGCTCAATTCCAAAAGATTGAATCGGAATTTAGAAGTTGATTTTTGCGGAGGGAAAAAACCAGAGAACCCGGAAAAAACCTTTCTATATTTCCAACTATTCCAGCATGGCTCTCATCACACTGGTATATGGGTGGCATGTGTGGCTAGCCGTACAACGTTCGCCTCTCAACGCTGTGAGTCCAACGGGTCGGGTCGCTGGTTCGAGCCCTGCGGATGCCACGCGTGAATGGAGTTTGTTAGATGTGTTGTTCTCTCCCTTGCCACGAGGGTTGCGCTGCCGAATCGTTGCGCAAGAATTGGCCTTGTGAATGTCTTCCCGACGTTGGACAGGGAAAATAAAAACAATTCTGCGCAAAAGTATTTTTTTCTTGCTATTTACTACAAGATGACCGCTGACAGCACACTGCACTTTTTACTTAGGAAAAGAACTCGCATTAATAAATAAATAGACTGAAAACCCCCATACCTCCTTCACCAGTTTTGGCTTTTATTTCATCGCTCTGGATTCCTGTTCCAGCCTTCGTAACTGCAGCAGCTTTTACGTCATACTCCGTGAATACAGTCAAGTTAACGATCAAAGCTGTTGAAGATGACGTCAGCAATTGGGAGAATGGGCTCGATGATTGGGACTTCTTGTAATAAACCCTGTAGCCTGTGATATGACCATTGCGCATGTGTGGAAGCGGGGCCGTGATATTCAAGAAGATACTGGTCTCGTTCACGAATGACACCACGATGGTCGGTGGCCCGGATGGAGCTAAAAGTCAAACAATATTATTAAGATTTATCCATTAAAAAATGCTTGTCGTCACCAAGCGATATTTGCGACAGGAGATAGGTCATTCCAAGACCTGGGTCGGCGTAAATAACAAGCATTAGGTTAATATTGAGACATTCAATGCTGCTGGCAGCCAAAAGAAGCCATTTTTAGCACTTTTACTTATTGTTATTTGCATCATTAATTTGTCCATAAGATGGTCTTGGAATGACGTTTCTCAAATTTATGAATAATTAATGAGGAGAAAACAAAGTAAGTCACTACCGTGACGGTGGTTTGGATATGTGATCTTAATTAGCATAAAATTTCACGAACTTTCGCTTTGATTTTCTCCTAGAATTATTCATGAATTTGAGAAGCTAGATCAAACACTTGAAAGAGTGTTTCATCCTCTATCCAAACACCTCGAAGTCGGTTAAAAAAACTCGGCTACGCCTCGTTTTTTCAACCCACTTCTCGGTGTTTGGATATCGGATGAAACACTTTTTTCCGTGTTTGATCTATTACATCTCGTATCAACCATCTCTTTTAGCAACGACAACCTCTTTGAAATAGCTGTACGAATAAAAAGTCATACCACGAGGTCAGAGTTGCGTAAAGAAACACAAGCTTCTTTCTACTCGTCACTTTTAAACCAATGAAGCTCCAAAACGTACCGCCCATGTCAAAAAGCAATGTTGAGTCAAAACACTAATTTCTACATTACTATACGCTGTTTTCTTACGACCCATAAAGCGTTTTGTCTTGGCTCACATTAAGCGAAGAATACAGAGACTAAATGAGAGAACTCATTTCTTATTTTTCAATTTTTCTGTGTTCACGTTTGTAATTGAAATAAAAAGATCAAAATGGCTCACACATGGAATATCTTACCAGCTTCATCAGTTCGCACAGTATTCCAGTCACTACCTGGTCCAGCACTGACCGTGACGGCCTGGACCGAGATATTATAATAAGTCCATGGGTGCAAACTTCCTATTGTAATGCTTCTACTCTTTCCATCTACGGTTACTATGGTAATATCAGAAGAGATGTACGGTCCGGTGGCCTGGTACAAGATACGATATTCCTTGACGTCACCATTAGCTGAGCCAATAGGAACAGGCTAAAACAGGAAAAACAAGTTTTATAGAAATGTCGTCACCATCTGAAAATATGGCTTTTTTCTAAGTAAAGTGTGTGAAAAGCCATTTTACAAGCAAATGATTAAGCTGAATAAGACCAGAGTCATATTGTTCGTACGATTTTTACCTTCCAGCTGACCAGCAGCGCAGTTGAGTTGAAAGAGTTACACTGTACGTCACGAGGAGATTCATCCGGTGCTGAGAATAAACAATTGCAGGTACTCAATTCATTACTTTTTCATTTATCTTTTCCTTTAGTCATAAAAAGCCTTTCAGTCAAACATATAGACAAAATCCTTTACCAGTTGTTCAGTGGGTTGATCAGTCACTCATTCGATCGGTTAAGTGAGTTGATTGGACGATCAGTCGGTCGGTCATTCGATCGGTTAAGTGAGTTGATCAGCCAATCGGTCGGTCGGTCAGTCGGTCAATCAATGGGTTAAGTAGCTTGATGGGACAATCAGTCGGTCGGTCAGTCAGTCATTCGATCGGTTAAGTGGGTCTGTCGGTCAATCGGTCAGTCAGTCAGTCAGTCGATCAGCTGTTATTAATCTAACAACATGAAGGAAAACCCAACCTGCTTCAGCAGTCCTTTTCACAACAGCTGTCGAATAATTTCCCCATTTCTTCGACGTTCGACCTGTCGCTGCCCTAATTTTTACAGTGTAGTTCGTGAAAGGTTGTAAACCAGAAAGAACTGCCAACAGACTTGAATCATCTGCCGGAAACACCTTCTGCAAGACCGAGCCACTTGGAAGGGACTGGTACACGACTTCATACCACGTGATCTTACCATTAGGTTGGGAAGGCGCTGACCAAAAGACTTGTATCGCACTTGCATTAAGCGCTGTTATGGAAATATTAGCGGGCTGTGAAGGAGCTACAAGGAAATAATATGTGGAATATTTGAAGGAGTCATCTTAAACTGAGGGGGAGGGGAGGGTGGAATAACGTGGAATTTTCCCTGACCCGATAATTCAGATGTCTCCAATGTGCCCACTGCATAAACGAGCAGGGGGACTGGTGACTAGTAGGTTGAGCGGACACTGGGCAAAGTGTTTGGGTAGACGGCCACTGTAAAAATATTATAAACTGATATGCCAATCAAATTACGATTCTTCTCATTGGCTTGCGAACTGAACAGATAACAATGCTATAACACGGTTATACCAGCTGGGACCATACATTTTCAAGTACTCTTTAAACAATAATATTCCCTGACTTTTGCTCAAAATCTATTTTTTTTCCTGACTGAAAGTAGCTTTCGCTGACTTTTTCCTGACTTTCCCCTGACCTGTGGCAACCATGTAATGTTGTTGTTGTTGTTGTTGTTGTTGTTTGACAATTAATATCATACATGTTCGTCAAAAAATTTGAACTCCCCCCTTCTCCGACTTTCAAAAACGCTCCACCATCCCTATTTGCCGTGATAAAAGTATGCGAAACACATTTGGTCACACATAGAGGGAATTAGTGGTGAAATCCATATTTACCATCTTCCAAAGTTCTGTTGGATACTTCTCCTCCTTGGCCCAATCCAATGACATTCCGTCCCGAAACTCTTACCGTATATACCGTATAGGGTACGAGATTACTAACCACTAACTGCAGTCTATTAATACTCGCTTCCAATTCGCGAAATAATGACTGGGATTCTCTCTTTATGTCTACTTTGTAACCAGTGATGGGGGTGTGGCCATTGAAACCTGGTTGCCATGACAACTGGAGTGACGTAGATGATACGGGTATTGCAGATAGAAGTGTTGGAGGACTTGGAGCCACTAATGTTGATGAGAATTAGACAGTCAATAATACAAAATTCATTTTACAATGTATAATTCTTTTTAACGCATCTAACTTAATTTTCATTTGGGGAGTCCCTCTAGCCACAGGAAGGTCTGTTTCTTAACCGTAGAGGAACTTCTTGAGGTCTTGAGCCGGATATTTCCAAGGTCATTCAAGTTAGTTCTGACCAGTATTGTATGACAAATGATAACAGCTCTTATCATATGGCACGCGTTGTCATTGGCCAATTTACGGTCCATAACAACTCATCATATGGCACGCGTTGTCATTGGCCAATTTACGGTCCATAACGTACGGTACGGACCAACAACCTTATTTATTTATGTTAATAACTTAAGACCGTCGCTTGCTAGGTCCGTACGTAAGTTATGGAACCTCGTTTTTTTCCCAACTTTTCATTGCCCGCGCGCGTCTTGGGTCATAAGGCAGTGGGAAAAAACCTCAGTCCATAACTTATGGTACGGCCCTCATGCTCGGTTAATAAGAGGTTTGAATTAAAATTCCCCTTCGCCACTTTCACATCCCCATAATGCTTTGCGTTTTTTGGGGGGGCAGAACGAGATAAAATCGTTAATATTACCATGAAGATTATATAGAATTAAAGAAAAACCAGCTAAAAACA
>JAADYU020063015.1:0-15593 GCA_011763375.2 Heteractis magnifica
CTTATATGTTCTTCTTTCATCATGCAAAATTTTAAAAAATTCTGTCTAGAGGATCTTTTGCCCATGAACGTCCTTAATAGTAGAAAAAAGCTATAAAAATAAGGGAATCTAGCTAGCAAAAATTTCTACATGTGTTGGCCAATAAAGTTGTTAAAACTAAAGGCTCAGGCACACAATGTGACCTTCCCTACGGCATTGCCTGCAATGTTGCTTTCAATGGGGAAATCACACTGTGCGTCCACCTGTGCAAACTGTTGCATGCAATGTCTGGCAATGTCATGTGCAACAGTTGCATGGGTGGACAAGGATTGTGATTTGTCCGTTGCAAGCAACGTCACAGGGAACAGCTTTGTGTGTCTGAGCCTTATACTAAACTAAACTAAACTAAGAAAGGATAAAGAGAAAAATAACATTAAGCCCTTGGCGGGAATCGAACCCCACATCTTTGGTTCACTAGTTGCATGCGACTAGTTTAGACTAGACTAAACTAAACTAAACTAAACTAACCAAGAGTTGTAAAGGGTCATGATGAGGAGACAATATATTGTCACAGCAGTCAGTAATTACAGAAAATATTCATACCTACCCCACAGAGGAGGATCAGAATTTTCCTGAGGGGTTTATAGGAGAAAATAACTTACTATGAGGTAATTCTCCCTAGCATTGTGGAGGTTATGTTCTAATGCTTTTGTGAATGTAACAATTTCTAGGGACAGGGAAGGGTCACTGACATCAATCCCACTTCTTGAGGATGCTGGGTAAATGTTATGAAACAACACAATATACACTAATTAGATAATGTAATTTTTTTTTCAAGAACCGTATAACTGTCCGCCCAGAGGTAGTGGAGATACTAACAAATGACGAGATCTATTGTAAGGTGTGTGCTTCCATCTTTGATAACAAGGACCCTATGGTGGGTCACTGGGCTGTCATCCAGTGTTTGTCTCGACATGGTTTCTATGTGATTGAAGAGGGGGATATTGCTGTGACTGATTCTGCATTGCAACAAAGAAAACCCTTTAGAAAGGTAAATGTTACTACGTTAATCTATGAAATACTGGTACCAATATTGCTTTGTCATAGGTAGCCATTCCCCTAGTCTCCTTTGTCTCTTTTGTAAGTTATCACAGAGGTATCACATACAGTGTAGGGTAGCAACAGTAAGTCCAGCTGTAAAGGATACCAATGAGCCTACAGCTTCCTTTCATATAATTCAAGACCTTGGGCAAAGTTTTTCTCTATACTGAACTCCCAGCCAGTTAATAACATATATCTTAATTATTATAACAGAATAAGCTGGTCCGGGTGAAAATGGAACAATCTGATTGGTTGCTGAGGGGTCCAGATTTTTGTCTGAACCTCTTCATAAAAGTTAGACTTTTTTCAATAATTTTGTTTTCCATGCCTATAATAAACCATTTATTGACCAGGCTTGTTTGGTCCAGATGAGGAAATACTGGCCTCGTTCTTTTTTCATGTGTATGGACCTCACCCTACAGGCTCTGCCTATAAAAACACAAAAAAGAACCCAACCTATATCTCCCCATCTGGACACACTTGGTCAATAACCCCTGTATCTTTTCAAACATTACTGGGACAAGGACATAGCAAAATAGGTTGATGTTTTAAGTTGTAATTATATTCCTGGTTTACATGATGGGTAATTTACTGTTAATTCCTACCATACTATAGTCCACTCACCTAGCCTTGATGGATGCTTTGATGGCTGCCTACTCGTCAAAAGTTGTTACAGTGCCACAGGTTGTACAAGCTGTCAGGTAGGTTAACATACATGCTATATGTAATTCCTGGCTGGAAAGTACTTGTCAATAACTACTGTAAATATCTTGTAGTAAAAGAAGTTCACTATGGAATTCCTTTTGAAAAAAATTTTTTGCATTTTTCTTCTTTTTTAATTTATTTTATTCCTTTTGTTTTTCATTCACTTTAATCCAATTATTTGATTAATTATTAAAAAGTTATTTTCTCATCATTTCATCTATCCTGCCATCCCCGTACCGTACCTTCTATCATCCCACAATCCATCCATCCATCCATCCATTCCATCCCACCATCCATCCATCCATCCATCCATCCATCCATCCATCCCTCCCTCCCTCCCTCCCTCCCTCCCTCCCTCCTACTATCCCTTCATCCCTCATAGCATCCCACCATACATTCTTCCATCCATCCACCCCTTCTACTATCCATCCATCCTTCATAGCATCCCATCTATTCATGCTAATCCCATTATTCACTGTTTTTCTTATTTCCCTTCATAATCGCCTATTTTGGTATTTATAGGAAATTTGCTGTTTTCAACGCGTCCAAAGAACTTCCTTTCGACCTGGAAGATTCGCTCTTACTCTGGGTTAGCAAAGTGTGTACAGCTCTTAACGACAATGAGATTAAGAAACAAAGACTCCATGCTGAGGATCTGCTACGTGACCAAGACAAAGCCAAGAGGTTTCGATTCAGACGTGACCAGTTACAGCCTAAAGTACATGCTTTATTTCCTATCATAGATGATCTGTTGAAGGGTGTTAGTGACGGGCAGTGCCTGCTAGGACTGGTCTTGTTCTATCATCCAGATGCCATCAAGATAGATGGTAAGCCACCTCTCAAGAACTTAGAGGAAGTATTGTATGGAGAGAATAGTGTAGGTGTCGTGACGTGACTGTGATGGTGCCGTATCAAACCATTTTCATTGGATGACTTGTAATCTTGCGTGCTGTGATTGGTGGAACGGGTGTCGTCAGTTCCGTACCATGACCGTGACTTTTGACATTGATATGAAAACTGTCCTAGTGATTATAATAAAAATTAGTCAAAAATAAACGTGAACTTAAGGCTCGAATGCAGAGAATATTGAAAGTAGTACTGGTATATACGAGTGTAGCCGGGGAGATAATTGTGTTAGGGAGCTTATTCTGGCTGCCAGTTCCTTTGCGACTCCTTCCAGCAATGCACCACGCGATGCCTTTATTATTTTTGACCTCACCTTTGTTACCTAAAACTTTTGGTCTGGGGTCAAACCCTAGCCGGACCAACACTCAGGGTCTTATAATAACTGAAGAGTAGGTGCTGCCTTTGTAATAATATCTGCAAATGGTTAGACCTTCACGTGGCTCGAATGAGCACATAAATGACAGTCCCGTCTGAATCGGAGATGTTACGTAGACTAGGGCCTTGGTTTTGTCATTCCCGCTGTGTCTTATAAAGTAGGCTGCGTAGCGGCCCTCAGGGACTAGCCAGGCTACTTACTATAAAGCAGTTTTTTGAATTTGTTATTTACTCATTTACATTGTCTTCCTGGTTTTAGATATCCATTTTGGTCAAGATATTTCCCAGGAGAAAGCGGTACGAAACATTGAGGTTTTTCGATCGCTATGTAGCCAGCACATCTGTACAACAGTCCTGTCACTACAAGTAGAAGATCTCATGTACAGCTCACAAGCCATGAAACCGAACTTGATAGCTCTTCTTGCTGAGATGTTTTATAAATGTGAAGTTGAAGACGATCAAGTGGTGCAGGACGTTAAACAACGTAGTAAAAGCTGCGTCAATCCAGACGTTAGTGATGCGGTCATCAGCGAAGCGGTTACTAAAACCTTAGAAAACAACCGAAGTTCCAGTGCTCCAATGTTGGCATCTGAAATCATTTGCGCGCGGTCACCTGCTGTAGGCAAGAAGCTGATGGATCTAGCTAAAGAGAAGAACAAACAACGATCAACATCGACTCCTGATCGGCTATCAGGACAGAATAAAGAAAATACACCAAGAAAAATCGATCAAAATCAACAAAATAGAAGCTACTCCCTTCAGTTAGATTTCACAGACGATAGAAAAGAAATCGTGGAGAGTAATAAAGAGAATGGCGTGTCGGACGAAGACAATCCTTTCGCTCGTAAGCCGGTGCTTGCTGCAAGGAAGTACAGTGCACCAGACCGAGTTGGTGGCAGTCCTCGCGCCTCGCACAGACCAGAACCAAGACTGACCAAGCGAGCTAAACAGAAACAGAGAACCCTGGCACTAGAGGACTGGGAAATGGAAGAAAAAGACTCTGCAGGTAGATATATGATATAGTTAATAAATGAATTACTGGGAAGGGTGGAGTACGAGTAGTACAGAGCTGTTAAGTGTGACGTCACTCGTATGAAAAAGCGACTTCCGGGTCCAAAATTGAAGGCAGTTCTATGAAGATTTTTCTTCGTTTTTTCTTCATAGCAGGAATTGTTGTACAGAGATGTTATTGTTGCAAGTGGAGGAGGAAATCTGGACAAACGTTTTGGCTTTATATGAGGGGTTTTTGTGAGATAATGGACCCGGAAATACGTCACAACTTAAAAGCTCTATAGTATAGACCTTTGGAGGTATGACGTATTTCCGCTTAAAGCATGTAATAAGGGACTTCTCATTAATTAGCAGGGGGAGAAGGGGTGCAACTAAAGGGAGGGTCATCATTTTTATATACCTCAAAAGGGAAGGGGTCCAGTGTTTTGGGGTGGGGGCACATTTTTTGGTATCCATCGAGGGTAAGGCTTGATTTTTTCTTGCATCTTGCATGGGGAGGGGGTGAAAAACATCATCATAGTAAAAATGAAACACATACTCCCCCCTTCTCCCCGCTAATTAACGATAAGTCCCTAAACTGAAGTCGTAGCCTGCGGTAACGGCGGTATGCGCTGCAAGGGAAGAGAAGAATTCTTTCACTTTTTCTTCCTCTTGCAACCGTAGACCACCGACAATTCAGGCTACTGTAGGACTGTAGTTGTGTTCATGAGTTGTTTTTTTTGGTTTTTTTTTTTTTTTTTTTTACAACGTTTTAGCTATATATCCTAAAGAAACCCCGGCTAGGGCTGTTATAGTTAATGTGTTTACTTAGGGAGGAAAACCGGAGAACCCGGAAAAAACCCTCGAAGCACAGAAGAGAACCGAAGACCAACATTAACGGCGCAAATCATCCGTCACTTCTGTTTATGATTTGTTCTAAGGGTCCTTTATTACTCTGATGATTTCACATCAAATCTTACTAGACATAATAAAATATTTCCTAGAAGTATGACTAAACCAGGTCTTGTGATCCAAGCGATCAGACAGCTAATCTAATCTTAATTACCTGATTCAATCTGTTATTGTTTCTTCTTTTGTTCTGAGGTGAGATTTAATGCTATGATAGACTGTTAAAATAACGATTATAATGTCATTATGTCATTATGAACGCCTGAGTTGGTCCACGCCCACCTGGGTGACATAACTCGACCCTGCCATTTATCGTTATAAATCAAAATCGCAGATCGCTAGCAATATTTTATTAAGGTTTTTATAGCGTAAAGGGCAGCCTGTCTCCTTGTGTTAGGATTTGGTCTTTGATTGAAGTCATTTGTTAGGCCTAAACTGCAGATCAATACTTCCTACAGTCTTAGCTGTCATCAGTACACCCGCTCTCAAATTAGCTTAAATCTTTAAAACCACCCTCTATCCTGAGTTGTATTCGTTTCCTCCGTGAATAACAAAGCCAGAAAACCTTGTAAAGATTAATAAATAATTTACAGTCATTTAGATCGTGAAAAAATCCAGCCGTTCCACATCAAAGGTTAAGGAGTATTTAAACATTGCTGAATTTATTATCCATTCGCTGAGCTCTCTAGATAAATATTTTATTAACATGTATTATTTTATTGTTTTTACTCTTCTAAGCTCTCTTATAAATATCTAATTTTGATATCGTAACATTCCACAATATTAACATAGTATATTCTAGTATAACTGGTGAGATGCTAGGGCCAATCCCAGCCTAGACCAATACAAGATCTGAATAATTAATATCCAGGAATACTAGTTTCATTTAAAAAGCTTATTTACATTCTGCAGTCGAGAGACATGGCAGACAGGACAGTATCTCTAGAGTTGAATTGGCAGGCTTTTCTACAGAAATGCCGATATTCTAACCGTGGAAAACACCAAATCATTCGAATAGAATCGTAGTTTTGTCATCCTCGGTTATCAGGTGGGTAAAGTACCTCGATTTCTTGTGCTACGATCATAATTTTCATGATCGTTCTATTAAATGTCTACCGGTAAGTGAAGTCAAACTCTGATTCACACATTTGTAAGACAAGATCGCGGATATCAACATAAAATCGAAAGGACTTAAAATAATTTCACTTTATTCTTGAGATATAAGCGATTTTTTTTTTTCGAACTGTCATTTTTTCTCGTCGATTTTATAAGACAAAACATTATTTCTAACACCTATTTGTATATTAAATCGTACTTTACATAATTCAGTTTTGGATAAAACTTGTTTGTCTCGTTGAATTGTGACATTTTTTTTCCGTCATGAGTCATTTGAATAGCATGAAACCATGTTTTACATATCTTGCTATCTTTTGCTATCTTTTACTCTCCAGTGCAATTCTTTAACCGTGTATTCTCGGCTGTGTTCATATCGGTGTACATTGCTCGACGTGCACGATATTTCTGAACCTTTTGTGGTCTTTTACATTAGAATTCGTGCTTTACATTCATTTTATCAAATCAGGTTTGTTTTTAAAAGAATTTTATTTACATTTTATTGTTAACAAAGACGGATATTTCTGTTGCTTACTTGTTACAAGGCGCGTCATTTAAGGGCGTTTCGTGACGCATCTACGATTAAATTTGCGTGACCTTTAGTAGGGTGTTGCGTGACAATTCATACAAACGTTTTATAACCCCCTTCCCCCGCAAAAAAAAAAAAGAAAGAAAGAAAGAAAGGAAAAAAGGAAAAAGAAAAAGAAAAGAGAAAGAAAAAGAATCCAAATTCCTCTAGAATAAATGTAGTTTTTAAGTAAGATTGTTTTAGATTTTCTGCACATATTAAATAACTAAGAATATTTAAAAAACGTTTTATTATCTTATTATACTAGGAATTGATTTAAACAGGTCTTTCATTCGATTTAATGTTGCTATTATTTTCCTACAAAGGTCTTAGTTAAATAAGATATCATTTTTCAACCCATTTTCAATGTGCTGTATATTATTACAGATCTCATTACTCCCCTACAAAGTTTCCTCAGAGGTACGTGAAGGTTTGATATCCACCCAAGAATACGTAGCTCCACCTCATGTACTCACTCCTCATGTACTCACTCACTCGTACTCTAGACTAACCCATAGTAATAATAACCGATTATGACACCTGTTTTTACATGTAGAGATTAAGGTATAACATACAGTATGTACCACTCGTACTCTAGACTAACCCATAGTAATAATAACCGATTATGACACCTGTTTTTACATGTAGAGGGGACTTAATCATAGAGGAATCATAGTTAATTTTAAATTCTGTAGAGCAGGACTCAAAGGGAAGAGCTGCCTTCATTCGATAAGCAATTACAACAGTTGCTTACTAATAATGTATATTGTCTAATGTCAGCTAGATTACCTTTACACAATATCAATGCACCTTTTTACTTTGGCCGTAAAGTTATTCCATTTCCGACCATTTGTTATACCCTCAGATATTATTACTTTGTTTACCAGTAACGCTATAGATTGAATGACTTTATAAAATAACTAACGATATAGCTCTGATTGGTTAATAACTATGTGATATAAGAGCATGGAAACATGGTTTCCGTGGAAGTATTTCATTTTGTTTTATCTAAGCTTTATTAAAACGCTTTTTCATGTTCTATGCTGTTTTATCAACACTTGGGATGGTGGAAAATGACTCGAAAAGCTTTAGAATCACTCGCCTACGGCTCGTGATCCTGAAACTTTTCGCGTGTTTTCCCAACATCCCGCGTGTTGATAAAACGCGACATGACATGGAAAAGCGTTACTGTGGGTGAAGTATGAACAAAGAATCTTAGTCTCAAGCGAGCGATACATGCTCTGATATGGGAAAACAAGGCCAAAGTAAAGAGGTTTGTTGATTGCAACTCATTAAAGTGAAGCTTGATTTATAAATGAGTCATTCACAGCATGCTGTTTCACTTCACTGCTTGATTGCTAAAGACGGAATCTTTACTGCTGAAACTGCATTGTAAAACATGAACACATAATAATAATAATAATTTATTACTTATAACGCGCAAATTAACATGTGTATATGATCAAATGCGCGTGTAACACAGAAGAGGTAGCAGGATTTCCCATTGGGAAATGAAATCACATCACATTCTTCCCTCTCCTTATCCAAAACACATGTAATGCTCAATATGAAAGGGGGGACGCAGGTACTCTGTGACCCCCCACCCCCCACATCTGATACACCCATGTAATAATCTAACCTTAGATAAGCCATAGCATAATGAAGCATGACTTCATCATTCTATCCATATGCCTGATGACTCGGGTTAGAATCTGTCGCTTGTATATTAAATCTCATGACCTCATTACCAGGTGAACTACAACTTGGAACTACAGGGCTTTGTTTGGAAAATCAAACATGCAAACGACAGAATCTATTCCTAGGCTCTGTAGGATGTATTCCACACGTTATACATGCTCTGTATTCATATTTGAACTCCTTACAGATATCCACGTGACTGCTCTTCAGCGGTCCCAGTCTCTCACGGGTCTCGATAAGACCAACATGGAACCGAGGCGATCATTCCACGCATGGCAGGAAGGGACTAGTTCATCGGATACTAATCTTGACATGAAGAAGAGTCAAAGGATTTCGTTAGATTTCAGGTATGGACTGAGTTTTTCACATACTTTCGTTTTGTTTGCTTAGATTTCTTTTCTTTGCCCTTCCCACTTTTCCTTTCGATTCTTTTTGTTTTTCTCTGTCATTGGTTTACTACTTCTCTTACATTTCGTTAGGGCGCTTTCATTTATTATGGCAGGGGGGGGTCGGCAAAATTGAGGGGGGTACGTTGTCTTGAGAAGTCTTGTAGGGGGGTTATTAGCGACCTTAAGATTTGACGACGGGGCGATCTAGGACGGCTACCAGAAGTTCATTTCTAGAATTCAGCAAGTGTTTAACCCGTGTATTTCAACCAGTTCTTCCTGTATGCCATTGTGGGCAAGTCAGTGCTTCACCAGAACAGTTTATTTGGGAAGCCAGTTGAATGACCTGAATCACAGCACATGTTAAATTTTAGAATGTCGCTTCTGGTTGCCGTCCTAGATCGTCCCGTCGTCAAATCTTAAGGTCGCTATTAAATATTGCAGAGGTGGGAGGCTGAAAGTATGACTGAAGTCTTGGAAGTTGTAGTGGGTTATGTTTGGTAGCCAAGGCACAAAATTTGCTGATCCCCATTCCATAACAAAATGAGCTTTTTCATACCCTTTTTAATGATTTCTTTCTCCCTTTTCCTATTCTTTTCTTTTCTATTTTCCTTTTTTCCCACTTTTCAACTATTTTTTCCTTTTGTTTCTTTTCGTTTTTCCTTCTTTCTTTTCTTTCTTTGTTGTCCCTTTCTTATTTCAGTTTTTATTCAAAACAAGAAATTCCCTTCAATGGTCTTTATTTATTTTTTTCGTTTATACACAGACATAACCAACAACTAACTTCATCGCAAGCACACGAAAAAGGACGAGGCAAGCCAGTGTTACAGGCAGCCAACAAGTACAACGAAGACCGTGGATCCCAAGATAGTGTTAAATCTACTGATAGCCTTAGTAACAAACCGTCGTCTTTACCTACCAGAAAAGATGGCTATTATCAAGGTAACTTGAATCATGTGACTCAAATGGCTTTCACTCGCTCTGGACCAATCAAAAAGCCCGAAAACGTATACAAAGCCTATCATACTAGTGTTTCAATACGGAAGCCAATTGAGTGCCACGGTGCCATGTGTTACACACGTCTAAAAGATATGATGCGCTGTAGTAAATTGTAACAACCCTATTCAGTATCGAGACCTACCTATGTCTGCAATCCATCGCTAGTGTATATGTCTCGGTAGGACAGACAGACAGACATCTCTGTCATACCGAGACAGTGATTTATTCCCGTTTTATTTCTATTTCATTATTTCGCTAGGTTATCCAAGTAGAATGGCCGTCCCTTCTCATTTAGAGACGTTAAACATAGTAGGCCCCACAATTATCAGTGCTTGCTTTAGCATGACTCTCAAGTGTCGCCCTCTCCAAATGATATTTATTTATTTTCATGTTATTAGGGAATTCTCACAGCTGCACAAGCTCAATGTCGGAACGAGAACTCAAGGAATTCGAAGAAATGGAAGCGATGGTGCTGGCTCGTCGAAGCAACGATTTAAATAAAAACGCTGACGTTTCTGATGAAGATTTGCTAAATGCGAGCGTAAACAGCGACGATATGAATCGCTTTAGACTTGAAGTGCTTCAAAGACTTACAGAAGATAAACTCAGGTGCATGGAGAAGCAACCTGCAAAGCCTACTGGGAACGATGGGGTAGGAGGTGGAGGTAATAAACAACAATCCAGTTTTGACCCTAATGGTGATGTGTCAGAAGAACTGTTATCACCCATTAATGAGTCCTCAGAACCGTTATTATCATTACCAGAAACACGTGCCTCCACGCCCTCGACCACGCCCAGTAGTCCCTGCTCGCCTCTAGAGGTTGCACCCTTCATGCCTGCCTTCTTTATGACGTCACCTGCCAATACTATCGATAAAAAAGCTTACAAAAAGGCTGTGGCAGCGATGAATAAACAGGAGCGTAAAGATAGATTAAAAGAAGCGCTTGGAGCCGAGGCTGTAGAACCGGCTGTATCACAGACGCCTCGCTTTGAAGAATTCATGCGCAGTAAGGAAATGTCACCTAGAAATAAATCACTTGAGTTGTTGGCACGTGGTAGCTACACGGTAGACCAGATGTCGATGGATGCAGCTAAGGCTGCTGGGATACCTGTTATAGGGAATGAGCGGGTGAGCGAGTTAAGTGCGTCCCATAGGACCACTGCAAGGAGTCTGTCGGTCCCTGAACCACTCGCAGACAACACAAACGCCCCTATACATGACAGAATATCTGCTTCAAGTTCCCACTTGGCAGACCAAGGGTACGATGGTGAAATGCCTCTACAACCTGTTGGATCGCACGCAATGTGGGATCAACGCTTTCAAAGGCAGGAAGACTCCAGACAATTCTCCCCAAGACCATCTGAAGATGTTGTCATTTTTGACCGCAAGACGTCGGAATTCCCAGGCCCTGTTGCGCATGCCCGTGAGAGGTCATCACGTGACCAGCATGTTGATCATAGTAACTCTCCATTGACATCCTCTTACTTACGTGAGTCATATGTAGAAAGTAATCAGGGGTATGTACAGAGATCAGTAATGTCTACCGGGCAAGACACAAACCCTGATCAATATGGTGGCAGCGTCGGGATTCCTGACGATCGACTCGTCAACAGACAAAGCAGTTACCAAGAACAATTTGTGACTGCTGTATCCAACCGTTTAATCGACCAAGGGCAGTATAACGATGACGTAGACGCAAGTCACGTTCGCATGCAGCAAAGTCAAGACACTTCCAGGAATTCCTTTGTGAGCAATACCGGCACATATATCAGAAATTTGCCTCGTGACCCAAGAGATTCTATTGCCAGTAATTTAAACACAGACCCTAGAAACTCTTTTGCTGGACAAAATATAAGTGCTAGAAATTCATTCATTCCTCCTGGGTCCGATAGTGTCCGTAATTCGTTTGTCAGTAACTCAGGTGTAGATATCCGAGGTTCTTTGGTCGGTCCTGATGTCAGGAATTCCTTCGTGAGTAACCAAGGTGCAGATATTAGGCATTCTTTTGTTAGTAGTAGCGCTGGAATGGATTCACCTTGTAACTCGTACATGGCGCACAGAGGCACAGATCGGAATCAAGAGTCCAGAACGGTTTATAGTGATCAATACGGCACTTATGTCAAGGGTACTCATCCACAGAACATTCCACAGGGATACCAAGGATCTATGACCCATCAAGGGATTGGTAACGAATATTCAAGTCCAAGACAACCACAGGAAAGGCATTCGAGTCCAGGTCAATTTGCTACCTTTCGTAAGCACCCAGGATCTCCCGTCATACAGCGGCAGCCAAGTCCTGGGTACCACTACGAACAGCATATTCCAACCAGTCACAGCGCAGTACCATATTCTACCACTCAAGTCACAGCAGCAATGCCTGTAGGTCAGCCAGGGGATTTCCAGTACGTTCCATCTCCTCGAAACAAGGGCGAACAAAGTTATAGAATGTCCACCAGTCAGCAGTATTCTACAACTGGTCATGCGCAGACTGATCCTCGTCTCCAGTCTCCTAGTATTTATTCGAATTCGCCGATACCGTTTCATCAGAATGGTTCATCAACATATAGAAACCAGGAAAACAGACCAAGCAGCCAGCACCAAATACCTGACCCTTATCATGAATCATTACCACACCAGCATGGTTATGAACCTAACCTTGGACCAAGAGTGACCCAAATACAAGAAAACATTCGCACCCAGTCGCCTTCACACTTTGAAACTGCTCGAACCCAGTCTCCTAGGATTCAAAACGGTGAAAACCAACCGCGTGACTCTGGAACCCCAGATCGAAAATCTCAGGCGTTCACTGTTGATCTCGATACAGGAGAACTCAAAGAGATGAACAGTAGTTCAGAGAGCATGTCTCCTCGTTCGCCAGGATCCTCTATCATAAGGTCTAGAACATTTAAGAAAGGACCTGAAGAGAGGGTATTTGATTATAACGTCAAATCGTTGCCAGGGCAACAAAACCAAGAAAAAGTGGGCCCACAGACATTTGAAAATAACCCAGCGGTTATAGATCGAAAGGAAAATAATCTCAAAAGTGTCAATGCTATAAATAGGACGAGTTGGTCTGAATCGGCTGAAGCACTGATGTCTGTGCTACATAATGGATTCCCTAATGAAAATAAGGTAAATATATCGATATAACTACAGTCCCATTTCAAGCCTCAATAGCATTTAAAATATTCTCATTTCTTCATCATATGTCCAGTGGGAAGCATGCCCGTACGAAGCTGAACACTCACCCGATCTCATACCTATCTCTAACATAGAATCTCTGATATGATGACCCAAAGTGTGAGACAGTTACATAGAGTAAAGGGTGAACAATAAGTACGAAATGTCCCAACAGATTCTCCTGGTATAATGAACATTACATGTCACTTTCCTGTCATATTTCCTCCTTATTTTTGCCACATTTAAGTTAACCAGTGGAAATTGAAGTTACGAACCCCTCTTAGTAACGAAAGATGAAAGTGAAAGTTGTTCGAATAAAAACTAGACTCCCATACTTATTCGTCATTTTTTTGTACATTTACAAGGCTACGAGGCAGTTGATAAAATTAATCCATAAAAATCGAGCTTCACGACTCGTGCGATATCGTCTTTTCTCGTGAATTCAACGTGGAATTCCCTCGTCAGCCAATAAATTTACCTATAGAATTTGTGGCTTACTCTGTCTTTTGCGTTATCTTTATATTATGATATTAACTGTCAGCCACGTTCGGTTTAGTGTTGTGTGTTTTTCTTTCAATTCTTAGCTGAAAAAAGACGATCGAGTTCCGTCCAGTCCTCGGCGACGTACTAAATCAAGCTCTAGTGACAGTGCAAGCTCCGCAGCTCGTATTAACTGGGTAACAGCAGGGTTAACTGGATGTAGTGGACAAGTTATGCTCAATGAAAAAGGTACAGGAAAATGAATGACTTTGAGTCTTTCGGTTCATTGTTCTATGACAGCGTCTTCGTTATATTTACTGCATGCAGACCCAGTTTTTGGAATGACACAACACCTATCTCCTTTCACACGACTACAACCTTTTTTGATATCTGTGTACACCTGTTTCAAAAAAGAAAAAACTTAATTTTAAAAGTAATTCTTAACTTTAAAATGTATTCACAGTTCGTGCCTTCACTTCCTCTCGGTCTTTGACTTCAGATTTCTCCGACAGACAACCTTTTTGAAAAGGTGTATACAGACATGACTGTGCTCAGTACCTGCTTTCATTTCTTATTCATTTTATTTGTTCCAAGGCGAAATAGAAGAATCACAAAACAAGGAGGGAGGAGAAGACACAGCAACAGCCAAACACCTGGCTTTCTTACGATTACACTTCGATGAAAAAAGACGACAGATTGAGGCTGAAAAGCGGCGCAACCAGGAACAGTGGGAAGATGAAAGACGAAAACTGGGAGAGACGTTATTCTGGTATTCGATTGGTCGAGCACAAGGAGGTGGTAGTGAACCTGGACACGAGGTATGTAGACCACGGTACACTTAGGTTAGTACTGGTTAAACCAGTTTAGACGTGGGTTGGACCAGCTGACGTTAGATCTTAGTTAGACGAGGGTATACTTAGGTTAGACCAGATGAGACCTCGGCTAGACCGGGTTAGACCACGTTAGACTAGACCAGGTTAAGTGGACTCGGTTAGGCCTTGGTTAGACCAGGATAGGCCAGGCTAGACCAAGTGAGACCTCGGCCAGACCAGGTTGGACCTCGATTAGGCTAGCATACTCTAAATTTCACTTTATTTAAAACATTTAGGCTTATAGTAAAAGACGAAATATTTCACTTAACAGCCTTCAATATTTCGTTTTTTCCCTGTCAGTGTAACACAGTCTGTTGGTTATTTATTGTAGGCCTCCATGCGTGCGATAAACGAACCTTTGAAGCTTATCACTCAACCACCACGAGTAACTGACTACACTGGACCATCCAGCTCTGGTCAGCCCACCCCACCCATCGGGATATCAACTCCCTTGGGATGTACATCACCGGTATCGTCTTACCCGATCCAGACCAAACCGAGCTCAGGATATCAATCACCGCGAGACCCTGGGTACCACACACCAGCCTCGTTCGGTCATGGATATCATCCGGCTCCTTCTCATCGCCCTGGGTACCAATCTCCTGTTGGTTCTCCTATTTTCCAGTCTCCCATATCTTCTCAAGCCAGTTACCAGTCTCCTATATCTTCTCAAGCCGGTTACCAGTCTCCTATATCTTCTCAAGCTGCTTACCAGTCTCCCTTGTCTTCTCACGTTGGTTATCAGTCACCCATTTCTTCTCAGGCTGGTTTCCAGTTCCCTACAAGCAACGTCGCAGTACATCGGACATCAAATGGCTATGGTTACCAAGGAAACCCACAAGTGCCGGGCTACCCAGCTGAATCGGCTGGTCTCTCAAATTATCCTGCTGAACAAGAATATGAAACGCGTGAGTTCCGTCTGTCCGAGTACCCCCCTCAAGCAACCCCCCCTCACAGACAGCACCCTCACGATAATGGACTCTCTAAGTCCCCATCGCGAAGATGCTGGGAGGTTAGTAGCCCCACACTACCCCCATCAGTAGCAGGTTATGCATCCCAGACTACAGATGAAGACACTAATGGTGATGAAAAACAGAGTAAGACTGGAGATCAGGCACAGACTGAGAATGACGTCAATGAAGACCAGGATGCGTCGATTAAGAAAACCTTTGCTATGTTCATTGGTGATGATGAGACTGAGAAAACCAAAGACGTAGGTTTGACATTTACGTAATCTATGCGCTGTTTCTTTAATCACATAAAGCATTTCTTTTTGGCTCATTTGCATCCAATTTGAGGGGCACTTTGCATGAACACAATAGTTTTCATGT
>JAADYU020063126.1:0-15593 GCA_011763375.2 Heteractis magnifica
AGGATTTACCACTATTCTTTGAAACTGTGCACATTTACTAATTCGCTGATGCTCTTTCATGTGAAGACAAAATATTTCCTCAATTCATTGAGCTTATTGATTTTATGCAAATTAGTGGTGGCTTTATTGCATAGGGTCTATTGTATGAGACATTTTCCGGTATCGCTCATGCACGATTTTGATCTTCCTGAAATCAACCATTCAGGCTCCAATTAATTAAGATTTGTAAAAAAAGATACTAATGTTTAGTACATTTGATGAACAAACTTCATCAGCTTTTCCCTCGTTCAAATTTTACATTTTCCCGCCTTTTTTAGAATATTTCCCTAGACCCTTTGCAGACTCGCAAGATGTTCAATTGTTGCTTCTCTAAGACTGCATTCGTTCTCCATTAACAATATTTTGTCTAGAGTGAAATGAAATTGTTTTTGTCCGAAGAAAACTGCCAAGACAGCGGTGTTTCAGACAAAATTTCAACTACCATTCTAAATGAACGACAAGCCAATGGAGTATGTGCAAGAAGCTGTCAATCAAGTTAAACAATTGGTTGTCAGGTTCAGCACTGTGCTCCGTATCAACACTCAAAACGAGAGTGTGTGTGAATCATGCTGGTCATTTGAAAGCTTACTCTACCAATATGGCGAATTGCTGCACCAAAAGCGAGCAGTCGGATAATTTAACGATAAATTTAGAAGGAGATAATACTGGGCATCGAATAGAAACTTGGTTGGACGAACATCCGGAGTTTGTTCAGTCTTATTTCGCTAGGAAAGCAAGTCGCACTCTGATTGATTCATGGCTTCATTCTCGGTCTCATGTACGAACTCCAAGTGGAACACCACCGCCTTCGGGAAGTTCCACTCCCGCAAGAAAGATTTCAGCTTCAGAATTCGAAGGAAGAGGAATTCTGAAACCATTATTAAATGTTGTCGATGGACAACCGAGTTTTCTCTCTCCTAATGAACCCCTAAGAACACGTTCACCTCATAGAAATCGCAAGTCTCGTTTGGAACTACAGCAACTCGACGAGAAAGAAGTACTCATGGAGCTTGTAAAGGATATAGCAAACGATTTAGATGTTCAAAGCCTTTGTCATAAAATTCTACAGAATGTTAGCTTACTAGTAAATGGTGATCGTTGCTCGCTTTTTCTTGTACAAGGCCCAAAAGAAGGGCCTCGATATCTGGTGTCTAAAGTATTCGACGTAAATGCCGAATCTAAACTTGAAGATGTCCAGGAGCTCGAAGAAATTCGAATACCACTAGGAACTGGAATTGTTGGTTATGTGGCAGAAACTGGAGAAGCAGTCAATATTGCAAACGCATACGAGGTAGGTACAACAATAAATAGCTCTTTTATCTGAACAAATGGTTCTTCGACTGATCATGGGGTTATAGCCCTCTTTTACGACCATCTACCACACTCTAAGACTAGAATGCGAAGTTTTCAATGAAAATTGAGATCTTAGATAGATTTTGAGAGACAAAAGAAATCAGTAAGTGTCCTTCAAAATAAACATCAAATACGTGTTGGCTCCAGCGGGTGGAAAGTAGGGTCGCTATGCGAGGAATTGCGTTGACTGGAAGCTTTGGTCCATCACTTTAAACTGAATAAAGTCATTGTTTTATTTCGATTATAGTGGAGCACTGGGGCTACTTCTATTGCTGTGACTGAATTTGTGGCTGCAAGTCTTCTTTGAATAATATTGACAAAAACTTGTGTCCATCTTGCGAGAGGTTTGAAATCTCAAGTCAATCTTCTGACTAGACTTTCTGTTTTGATCTTCAAATTTGTCCGTAAAACTTAAGGGGGCCAGAAATGTCAAGCACTTTATCATGTTTACGGCAATAGAAGTTGTTTCTGAGCTTTTTAAATAGAGATCCAAGTGTTCAATGTAGACATGTTTATTGTTATGTTTTGAGGCAAGTCCCAATGTCTTGACATTACAGTTTATACCCTAATGGATGTATAAGCCCAGAAAAACCACTAGTCGCTATTAGGAAAACGAATTACACGATCTACTTTTATAAACTCAAAGTGCTACTATTGATTAATTTAGAATATTGAAGTTAAAAAGCCATCTAATCACGGAAATACAGTAGTTAACTAGGAGTTCCAGTTGATTTCAATATTTTTCGACCGGCTGAAAGATTTGAACATGATTGTTATCTTCGCCATCACACTTTATGAGGCCTTCATGGGGATTTTCTAGCAAATCCATTGATATTCCGTTGTATTATCTCAGAAGAGATAGAAATCGTACTTAATGTCGCTCTGCTTTCCAATTACTTGAACGCGCACGACATGTTCATTTGTAGAGATAAAATGCTGCTTATTCTAGTTTAGTAATGTGGAAGTCATGCAATTATGGCTATGCGTGACCTGCAACAATTCTACCCATTAGTGATTTGCCTTCTGTTCCTGAATATCCCTGTTCTCAAGCAAACATTTTTGCCCTGGTCGTGTTTAGAACTCAAATTAACCTATGCCATGATAATCACTTTTACATTTTAGTAAAAATGTCTTGACTGTGTTATTAAATCCAACATTGTTTGCCAAACATAGTTTCCTAGGCCTCGAATGTACATTTTAGTTTTGCTCGGCTGATGACAAACGTCTGTCGAAACATGGAGTGAAGAAAACTTGTTTCGACATGAAGAAGAGATCAGTTTTCGTGGCTCAGTTCGGCAAAAATAGCCCTGAAGATTCATGACATATCGAAGAATATTTGGTTCTACAGAAATGGAAATTACTTGAAAAAACAAACAATTATCTTAGCATATTGGCAGGTAAATGATTGATTCGAACTTGTAGAGATATTTTGTAAGTATTTTGGGGGGGTTTGCTAGTAAATAGACTAGAAAGAACCCTTTCTTTTTCATCACTGGCTATTTCAGCTTTTATTTTGTGTAACAGACAATATAAGAAGATCACTTATGACAAGTTTGATTGAAATTAATTTTTGAAATTAGATTAAATTGAATATTCATTACAAATTGCATATTAAATGAATTCCACAATCATTGCATTATTCTACCATATATCTAGGTTCTGGAATCTCTCCAGTACCCATTCATTCTTCCAATAGCGAGCCTTGTGTAATGTACACATGCCACTCAGTCAAGATGTGCTTGGAATTGGATTGAGGACTCTTAATTTCTGGCTGTCTCCATTGTCACACTGTCACAATATTATCATTTCAACCTGTACTCGTTTGTTCCAGTGTAGTATTTGATATTAAAGAGAACTAAGTCAGAGGCAGGTGAAAAGATCTTTTGAATATTGAAATGTAATTTGGACAGAGGAATGATATTTTATTAGTAATTTAGTGCACATAAATGATAAGTTATTCTTGTTCTTTTCTCAAGCTAAATGTTTTGTTTATTTATATGCCTTTCAGCTCCATTAGTCCACGTCTATTGTGGCTATTGTTTATGCTGTTAGAAAAGTGTCTATTTTGATGTTTATCATGTTTTATACTTACAAGTTCTCTCTTGAAATCCTTGTTATGACAGTGCTATATCACTTCATCAATTTTAGATAGAATCGTATTATGACTAGCTGTTACTTAAGTATAGTTATAATGGCCTCCCTAGAGAAAAGACACTTCTAGCTAGTTTAGTTTGACATTTTAATTATGTTATGCTTTTGTTAGCTTGAATGATCATTTATTATGATCTTAAATAAAAAGTCATAGTTGAATAAGCTTTAGGAAACTATATTACACTATATACTCTATTCCAATCTTATTGGAAAACTCTGAATTTTGTCATATTGTATGAGAATTGTTACATGTAAGATCAAATCCTGGTTACAATGCTTCTTGTATATCAGGCAAAGGCATTGTATAAGGATCAGTAGTTTTGACTCTTGTGGCTGCGTTTATTCAGATGCCTGCTATGTACTGTGCTGACTTATTGCAGTGTAATGGTAGTGTGTGTGGAGTGAACCTCACTGAAGAGCCCCTGAGATGGGAGTAATGGTTGTGAAAAGTGAAAAAAAGTATTGCATAACTGAGAGCCAGATGCAGTATCTTTTTGTATCCTAGCTATCAGTTCATTGTGATGAATTATCACAAATTTAATTAGAAGGAAAAATGTAGCTTCTAAACTTATTTTGAGTAGTGTACTTAAATTACAAAAATATATGTATTTTCTTGTGTTTAGTATGAATTCATCAAATGTCAAAATTACCATCTTGCAGTGCAATATAGCACTGTCATTTTATTTATTCCAAGTGGTTTGGTAAATCAACCTGAAAAGTTCATAATAAAAAGAGGGTACATTCACTGTGCTCATGTCAGTAATATGATGTCATACAAAATGGATAAACTTAGCTTTCTCTTGGTATTTTCCTGTTCTTGTTTAGTTCAGATAAGGTTATTTGTACCTGGTTCGTGGTCCTTGTCTTTCATAATATAAGATAAGAAATCTAAAGCTTATCAATGAGAGCCTAGCTCTTGAAGACCAGGATTGTAAGAATTTCCAAAAAAAACAAGACCTACCAATCATTAATTTACTTCTTTATTGATTTTTAAACAGGAATATAGTATCTATCTGAATCTAGCATTCATTATTTGAATGACAAATAGGCAAACTGTAACATAGCATTTGAAGTTCTGGAAAGCCATATGATCTAGTTGGGATGTTTCACAAGAACACAACGTATGTTGCAACTGTGGACATTAAAATGTTATGACATTAATGATTTCCCAATATTGTTTTGCTGAAAGTTCTTCTTCACTAACCACCAGTTTCACTTTAAAACTGTTTATATATTTTTATGTGTTTTTATATTGACATGCATCTACTAGACAGTCGTCATCTCTAGCAAATAAGAAGTTTGCAGTACAAAGATAGTTTAGTAAGAGATTTTGATCACATGAATATTGATAGGGCTTACTATTGGTTGGTCCCTGATTTGTCTACATGTCATAAGTGTTTGACATCAGTAACCCCTCTATAAATAACTAAAGCCCCATCAATTATAGTGGTTGTACATTGAAAAGAAATGATTATCTAGGTCAGTTATTGAATCCTTACAAAACTCTTGTCCATGTTGTTTATTACGCATCAAGTTGTCCTGATAAACCACTTCTAGTTTCATTCTGATGAAGACTGTCACAGCTGCAGTCAAAATGTCATGTTGTTTAAACTTTTCAATTTCAGCCTTTTCTAGTGTTTGCATGTTTAGCTTTCAATCTGTCATATAATGATATCATTCATTCTATTTTCTCTTTGAGAATATTGTGTGTGTTATTGCCCTTAGATGTTCTGGAATTTTGATGATATAGTACAAGTTAGTATGAACATACCTAGCAACATATCAGTTTTAAATGAAAGTATTTTCTGTCTTTCAGGATGTTAGGTTTAATAAAGAAATTGACATGAAAACAGGCTACAAAACCAGAAGTATTTTATGCATGCCCATAAAGGATCACGACGGAGAGGTATTATTTATATAACTATTAAATCCTTGGATTTGATTATCCAGGGATAGATCTAGGATTTTTTCAAGGGGAGGGGGTACACCAGTGAAAGGGGCACTATGGCAGTCCATAGATATTTTCCTGTCTTTAGGGGAGTTTACACTCCCAATACCCTCCCACTAAATCCCCTGCTGTTATAATGTTAAATATCAAAACATATGTCTTAATGGGTCAAATCAGTTGGTTTCAGTACATTCACCCACACTTTGTCATACATTATTAACAAGAATGGGACAGTACAATAATGCACCACGTGTACAAAATCAATTACAGTACACCATGACATTGAAATGATTATGTTCATCTAACTCTGAATTTTTAGTTTTTTCACCAAACCAAATTGCTTCACACTTATCCAAAAATTAGAGATAAGCCATCAAAGAAGGCTGTCGAAATACCAATAATATTCTGTGTATTATTATCAGATATTTGTCTTTGTCTCCTGCTTGCTTACTTGACCACATCTTTTATTTTATTTAACCTTTATTATATTAATCCACCAGGATCAAAATAGCAATGCCTGGCTGCTGTTTTTGGCCAATCAAGATGCCTGTACAGAAATATCATGATAATCTATTTTCTAACCATCAACAATCAACTTGACAAAGAGAATTTCAGACACATTGCTGACATTTTTCTTTCACATCATCTCGATATAAAGTAATATTTTTGAATGAACTGACCTTTTTGAATAATAATATCACATCACAGGTTATAGGAGTAGCTCAGGTCATCAACAAAACAGCGAATGATTCAAGTCAAGCTTTCACACAAGAAGATGAAAAGGTACAATTATTTTGATCACATAGCTAGAAACATCACAGTAATTAATTCTAAGTCTTGAAAATTTGTTTCATTTATTAAGATATTTCCTCCTTTCCCAAATGACATGAATTTGGACTTGACATTTTCTTGCTCCTCACATAGAATTTTCACTTTTTCAGATTTTTTCCAAATATTTAGTTTTTTGTGGAATAGGAATCAATAATGCAGAGTTATATGAAAGAGCACAGTTAGAAATCAGAAGAAATCAGGTAAACATTGATATCCTAATAATGTAGAATTGTACAGAATGGCTAGGGTATGTTGCTTTTATGAAAGGCAACAGATTTTGTAAGGCTGTGAAAAAAACATGTAGTGACCAGTGTTGTGATTACACTAGCATGCCACTACATTGGGCCCTCTACATTCTGATTGTCTATCAATGAACAGTATTCTATGTTCTGGAATTGGTTCATCTGATGTCACCAATTCCATGCAGTTATAAGGTGCCCAGATTCTTCATTATTAGCGTGTATGCCATCTATTCTTTATACATGCATACAGGTGACAGGTGCAATCACAGTAGGTTTGACCTTCAAGCAGATTTTGCATGACCGTGAAAAGCTTACAGTACAATCTGTGCTAATAACATGCCTTGCCGTGACTGTGTTGTTTTCTAGAATTTCGATATGCCTTGTTGTGCCTTGACTGTGTCACAACTGTGTTGGTGCTGCAAGCTTTTCACAGTCATACCAAATCTGCTTGATTGAACATGTGCAATTTTCATTACAGGTTTTACTAGACCTGGCAAGGACAATTTTTGAAGAACAGACATCCCTGCATAACATTGTTCATAAAATCATGATGATTACACAAACACTTCTACAATGCGAGAGATGTTCTGTACTATTAGTAGATCCTACATCAAAGGTACGAATTAAATATTGAAAACACTTTTCCTGAATTATACAGGTTATATAGTGGTTAATAATTTTGTCTGTTTTTGTAGACTCTATTTTCACAGGCTTTTGATTTAGAAGCCAAAGATTATATACATAATGAAGACTCTGACAAAACGGTTACAGTGAAACAAAGATCTTGGTATGTGTATTTTCTTGTAGTATTTATTATGTAACATGGAGGGGGGAAAATCAATTCTATTGGTAAGTGGTAAGATTATTCATTTGGGAATATTTTGTCTCAACAGTAGTAATAAACAAGTTGAGTTTCCAATAAACATTGGCATTACAGGATATGTTGCCACAACAGGAGAGGTATAGAATAGTGCAATTAATAATAATAATATAATTATTACTACTTTTAACCATGCAGCTTGGAATCCTGAGAAGATAATATTAGAATATTAGTATATTGTTATGAATATACCTTTAATATTATGGTGAGCTGTTTCACTACATTCATGCAATATTAAACAAAATACAGTTCAAGAAAGGTTTAATTGATATTTGAAACCAGAAATAATTTTTAAAGAAATTTTTAAGCTGGTATTATGGACATTTTATCCTGTGGGGTTGCTATGGTAACTTTTGGTACCACAGGAATCCCACTCAAGCTTGTTTGATTCCTATTTTTGCAGACCCTAAATATACCAAATGCTTATGCAGATAGTAGATTTGACCCTTCAGTAAGTTGATAAATCTGTGATTCTTTGAAGTTAATTGGTAGTTTTCTTTTTTTACACAAGAATCAGTGAATACAGGTGTCTGTTATTAATTATTTTCCAGGTAGATGAAGCTTCAGGGTTTAAAACCAAGACAATTTTATGTATGCCAATTAAGAATGGCTCAGGAGAGATCATAGGTATAGATATTCTCCACACATACTAAAAAAACCAATTGCAATAATATTCTGACATGAATCATTTTATTTCTACAGGTGTTGTCCAACTCCTGAACAAAGTGGATGGCACTGCATTCAATAAAAATGATGAGAATTTGTTTGAGGTTAGTGTACTCTGGATCCTGGTAATATTTGTATTTCTCACATGGCAGTCACATGGATTCATTCAATCACTTCAGAACAAGTTTAGCCTGGCAAAAAGAAAGGATTTTATTTTCATGAAAATACATACAGCTGCCAAGTGAGAAATGTCAATTCGACTATCGAGTTAAGTTCTGATAAATCCAAAGTTAATTAAAATTTCTTGGCATCACATTAATTTCAAATTAAATAAATATCATATTCTAAAAAAGCCCTGCTAGGAGGGTTTGACAATAAAGAATCTATGTACGTATGACTGTGGAGCTCCAATGTCTGACCATTATGCACTGTACTCAGACTTTGTCTTTTGTACTTGACAGGCCTTTGCTATCTTCTGCGGTATGGCAATACACAGTACTGTTATGTATGAGAATGTCAATAAGGCAATGGCCAAACGAAAGGTAGCACTTGAGGTAAGATTATACATGATTTATAACAAAATATTAGTCATGAAGGCAATAAAATATTGATTGACATAAGTTTATTGTATTGGTATAGGTTTTGTCCTATCATGCTGCCTCTCCTTTAGAAGATGCAGTGCGTCTCAAAGTAAGCTGTCTTTATATCATGTCTGTATTAATCTGAATACACTTGACAAAGTTCACTTTAAGAGATATAGCCAATAAAGTACATTATTAAATAAGGGTTACTTTTATTTGTTAGGAACAAACTCTACCTGGGGTTAACAGCCTGCGTCTTACAGAATTTTCTTTTGATGACAATGTAATCAGTGATGAAGATACCTTGAAAGGTGTTCTGGCCATGTTCACAGACTTACAGATAGTTCAAACACTACATGTAGATTATCAGGTATTATAACTAACAGTTGAGCTTTTGTTCCTAAGAATATTAGTTACTATCTTGAATGATGATGATTTTGAAGATGAAAGGAAGTTACTTAAATAACAGATTGACTATGAAATTAAAAGGGGAAATATGACTTTTTGGCATTTTGCAGGTGCTTTGTAGATTTGTACTGACAGTCAAAAAGAATTATAGACCAGTCATGTATCACAACTGGCGGCATGCATTTAATGTTGCACAGACAATGTATGCCATGCTGAAGGTAATTGTATATAAGTCATATCTAGCCATGCATATACTTTGACTATTTTGATCACTTTTGTTGACTTCAAAAATTCACTTGTTTTTGACAGCGGGATTCCATTGGGCCACATTTCTCGTATGTTGAGCAGTTTGCCTTACTTGTAGCATGTTTATGCCATGATCTTGATCACAGAGGAACAAACAATTCATTTCAAATCAAGTAAGCACTGACATTTGAATCCTTTATCTTAGTAGTATTGGTGGTGTAGTACGTATGCTAGTCACCTGCTATGGCCGGCTGGCTTGGATTCTTGGCTTGGGCCATATTATGTGAATTAGGTTTGTTAGAACCATTTAAGATCTAAGTTATTTAGGTGTTTTGGTGTGTGATTTGTTGTGTTTCAACAGAAGTGCAACACCACTGGCTCAACTGTACTCAACCTCCACCATGGAACACCATCACTTTGATCAGTGTATCATGATTTTAAGTAGTCAGGTACTGTAATCATCCATTTTGTTCTCATATGTGATTGCGTACATGTCTATGGGGTACAGAGGGATGGTGTATCAGCTGATATATCCCACTAGATATTTGCTGTTTACATGCTCTATCTAACTCTTCCTGTGATTTATTAGGGGAATGACATATTTGGTACACTATCAGCTGAGGAGTACAACTCCACCATCAAAATACTTGAAGCAAGCATATTAGCCACAGATCTTGCTCTCTACTTCCAGTGAGTATGATGTAGCTAAGCTGCAGAAACTAAGTCAGGATATATGCATTAATTTTGGGAAAGGGAAAGATAATATTATAGATTAATGGGAGAAAGCAAGGGAAAGATTGTGGTAAAACAGATCTATTTACTGATAGTAGTGCTTAATGGAAATATAAAGTAAAGATAAGAGAAAATTGGTGAAATATTTGGATTCATGACAAGAAATTCAGTTCTGAAAGAGAATAACTGTTATTTTTATAGGAGAAGAGGGGAATTTTTTAAGAAAGTGGAATCTAAACAAATGAAGTGGGATGATGAATTAAATAAAGATCTTATAAGGTATGCCTTTACTATCATGAGTTGTCTTGACAATGAGTACTTACCTCTGCATGTATTTTTTCTGTTTGTTCACATCTGTTTGCATCACCTCACATTTTTCAAATTATTATTTTACAGAGCAATGTTAATGACAGCTTGTGATTTATCAGCAATTACCAAACCATGGCTTGTCCAGAAAAGGGTAAGATTTGTTCAGTATTATAATACCATTTGGGTGTAAGTAGGTGTAGGTGCAGATTCTAATTCCATTGGAGTGTCAGTGGACTGTTAAGGGTGTATATGCAATTGCCTGTTTTGGTAGATTCTTGGTGGGTTATCAGTAGGTTCTTGGTCAAGAAACTACCCACAGAAAATATGTATTATTTTTGTTCCTAGTAAATTATAACATACAAGAGTAATATAACAACTATTATAATGCTTGATTTAGACCTGAATGCAGTTTTAATGTATTTGTAAGTTAAGAAGATTTTTTTTCATTTCCAGACTGCTCATTTGGTTGCAGAGGAATTCTTTCAGCAAGGTGATCTAGAGCAACAGGAACTCCACTCAACACCTCCTCCAACCATGGACAGACGTAAAAAAGATGAACTACCTCAGATGCAAGTTGGTTTCATTGATGCAGTCTGTCTACCCTTGTACAAGGTGTGTTATTAGCCCTAACTTAAGGCCAGCTATCAAACTAAGTCATTAAACTGCTTATTCTGACCTACAATGATATGTTGTACTTACCTTGTAGGCTTTAGCTGAGTTTGACAAAAACTTTTCTCCTTTGAGAGATGGTTGTCGTGACAACAGAAGACACTGGCAAAAAATGGCAGAAGACCATAAAGAAAAAGAGGTAAGTCACAGGAGGACTCTAACAGGTTAGCAATTTGTACATACAGTTAACATATGATGGCAAGCATGATCCCTGACTATCATGCCGAGCATGCTGGCAAAACTTGCTTGACAATGAGGAAAAGAATGCTTTCAAGCAGTTAATGTAAGGCCTAGATGTGGTTTAAGCTAGAACTCCTTTCTCTGCCTTACAACGTAAACTTTGAATACTGGTACAGTAATCATAATGACTAGAACATAATATAACTGTTGTAGTTTAGAGTAGTGCATGAGCTTTTGTTGGGTTTCCTTTACTTGTAGCAGTAAGCTCTTGTACGTATGCAGCATGCCCCCATCAACACTTAAAATGAAAACAAATCCCCACAGCATCATAATTATGATATTATGCACAACTTTATCAGCATCTTTAGCATCATATTATAACTGCAGCTGGCGTAATAGTTATAAAGTAGTGTTATCATGAAGTGTGACACTTAACATTATTCTAATCTATTTAATGCACTCCCATATATTTTATTCCTTTCCATTCATTCTATTTCATACCATCTATTCCATTCATTCTGTTCCATTCGATTCCATTTCATTCATTCTATTGATAAAATTCTATGGTCCAATTTGATCCTTGCTCTGACATGATTGTCCTCATTGTTTCACAACAAAAGAAACTTTGATTTTACATTCTCTGTTAACTGGTTCATAGATGATTTCTAGCTTATATTTATTACAAACTGCCCTCTTTCTAGTTTTCCCAGTTACAGCAAATGAATTCTATTATAGAATTATTGGTGGAAATAAATCATAATGTGTAGATATGTCATTAGTTAGTATCCTTTATTAGAGTAAAACCATTGACACACCCACACTTTTTTATTGATAAAAATAACAGTGCAATGTAGCTTAGATTGTAATCTCTATTTTCTAATCTTAATATTGCACCATGCACTAATGGATAGTGTATTTGTAATACTGGGAACATTACCATTAGTTCATCGTTGCTGCACATTATTGTTTTGACTGTCAGTGTTTATTTGAATGCACACCATACATCATTTGATACATCTATATTATTCTTGCTGGGCACTTTACAGATTGATTGTGTATGGAAGAAACGGTTTTAGAAAGAAGGGGCCAAAGGTAAATCATTTCACTGAATGTGAATTTATTATTTTTCTAATCTCTAATATTTTATTTTTATACTTGTTTTTGAAATGAGGAATTACACTCTATTTTCCTTCATTGAAGCATGCATCAACTTTCTACATTTCATTCTTAATGTTCATGCATGCATTTGTTTCAAGGACATGTATGGCTCCATGCACCAGCATGTGGCATAGCACTTATGCTTTTTGATAAGTCAAACGTATGACAAACTAGATGCAACCAGCAGAAATATCTGATAGCCACTGTAAGAAGCTGTAGTTTCATTCAGACTAACAGCATCAGTATCACATTTGGTGGGAGAAAACACATCTATAAACAGTAAGAAAGTAGTTTAGTACAACTTGAAGATAAAGAATAGTATTGTTGTATCATCATTACAAGAATGTAGACAGCTGTAATATGCAAGGAGAGCTGTAATATACAAGAAAGAATCTAGACAGCTGTAATTTACAAGAAAGAATCTAGACAGCTGTAATATACAAGAAAGAATCTAGACAGCTGTAATATACAAGAAAGAATCTAGACAGCTGTAATATACAAGAAAGAATCTAGACAGCTGTAATATGCAAGACAGAATCTAGAAAGCTGTAATATAACAAGAATATTTCAAGGTGCAACATTAACTTCCTAATGGTAAGCTGTAAATTAAAAGCTATAACTTGTGTATAATATTGTAAGATAACACCATAATAGTATTAATAAAAATGCAAGGATAACAAGCTGTAAATTATTGCCACAATAATTATGATTAAAAGCAAAGAATGAAACATGTTATAGCTAATAGCCAGATAGTTTTCAATGATTAATGATTGTATACACTGGACAATCATGATAAATGGTTGTTTGTGAAGTTACTAGGAAGAAGTTTAACCCCAGTTTGCATGATCATATGTTAACTTGCTCATTGCACAACTTATTAGGCTAGTTTTGACTTCTTGCAACTTTTTATCCTGAGCTTGTATGGAGGGAGGAGAATAACTGCCCAGCAAGATGATCATGAATATATAACATATAACATTACACAATATATAATCGGCATTACCATACCATTTATTTCCATGGAAACAGGCATCTCCATTTCCAAGTAGGATTCCATGGATAAGCATAGATTAATGATAAAGTAATGTACTTACAAAGATCTTTGTTCAGATGTTTTTTTGTTTATTTCTCAGGGTTGCTGCGGTAACTGAATGCATCCATCATTGCTCCCATGAAAACAGTCTAACAACAGTCGTCATTGTTGCAAGACATCAATTATACTATTTTCCAGTTGTAGATAGGAATGTACATTCAAAATATAAACAAGTAATTGTAAGATACACATAAGTATATGGTCATTAGCATTTATCTTTTATCTTCATATGAGTATATATAGGTCTATGTCTAGTACATGAAAGCAAGGAGTACAAACTAGTATATCTTATTCTGTTGTTTATAAATCACACAGACCTTGGACAACAGTTGAGCAATTGTCATATGATATGGATGTGCGATGCTGTGACTGTGATGGCACTGTATCTAAGCATTTTCATTCGATAAGTGTTGATCTTATGCATTGCCCTATGTCATCAGTTTTGGTGATGGTGCTTCATACTGTAACTTTTAAGGAGTTTAATCATGAAATGTGGGTTGAAATTATTTGATAGATTGCAGCCGTGTAGTGTGAAGTGTGTTATAGTAGATGCTACAGCTGTCACTCAAGGCTGAGTTCAGCTCAGATTTGTTCCTGAACATTCATTTTGGAAGTACAATTATGGGATAACAAAATGAGAGTGGTTTTTGTATGAGTGGAAAACCCACAGTGCTGACTTACAGCATGTAATGTATGGTATGCAGGAACACTGGAAAGGCTTCCCATTATTTTCGTGTGAATCATCCATTAATCACAGTGCTTAGTTACTGTTATGGTAAAGTATGGTACAGCTACAGTACTGCTACAAATTTGCAGTATCATTTCCTACTCATATGAAATTTGCTCTAATGTAATTTAAACTAGGATTTATATGACTGGAATCAACACAGGACACAACTTGGTCACCAAACAAATTGACAATGCCAATTGAACTAACAGCATCTTCACTCAATGTATGGATGTAACAGCTCAGTGCTAAGGAATCTGCTCTGTTCTCATCTGTCTTGTGCTGTGTTGATAGTAATTCATGTCTATTTTATGTCACACAATTCCTTTATTGTGAAAAAACTAGCAAGCATTTATTTATAATTGTAGATTCATGTATTTAACAATTATCTGACAATGCCAGGTGATTTCCAAATGTTATTTTTATTCTCTTATCAAATTAATAAATGATTAATAAATTAATAAAGATGATGATGAATGATTGTCTAAAATTACAACACAGAAAAACACTTTTTATGGAAGATGTTAATTTTATTTTTCTCAGATTGATTGATTTTATTTTAATAATTTGATTTTGATTACCTAGTCACACTATTAGGTTTAAATACTGGAAAGTCAAGAAAAATGAATGAAATCACCTGGAAATAGAGTGGATAATTTTGAATATTTTAGACCAAAACTGAATGAAGATTAAATATTCAACAGTATTCACTCAGTTTGAGGGGAATAATTGTTGCTGTGTAATTACAAAGTGAAAGTATATCACATAAGTCTTAAGAAGTTGTGTAAACTAAGTGGTTACAACACTGAAATGTAGCAGACAAAAGAGTGCAACCCTCGCTGCCTCCAAATAGTAGAGCAAATGTACAATGTGAGCGACCAGCATTCTTCTATATATCCTATACAGTACAATTATACTAGCTTTGTTTATATTACATAATTATAATTTATGAAAAATCCAAGATTTTTGTCAACCAGTTGGGAGTGAAAATGTATGCCTCTAAGCCTAAATTATACAATCATCTAGTTAGCATATGCTTTTTGTTGATAACTAAAGCAAACTCAGAATACAAAGTGGACCTATTTCTTGTAATCAAATGATTATAATAAATGCTGGGTTTATTCATTGGCTGTTGAAGTTCTATAACATGGTAGTATATGGGGTGCCTTGTGCATATTCATCTAGTGCATTGTGTTCCCTAAATATGCCATACTAATTATTTCATCAGTCATATATATTACTGAAATATGTTATAGAACAATTAACAGTTGTACCTAAATGAGAATTTAGTAATATATCATTCATATTAGAGTGATTTTCCTTCGACCATGAAAGAATAGGCAAACTAATAGTTAGTAGTAGACTCTAAACCTATTGTTT
>JAADYU020063237.1:5000-15570 GCA_011763375.2 Heteractis magnifica
ATCCGTACAGTGCTGGTGATCAGATTGCATTGTTTTCCACGAAATGTATCAAGACAAGCCCCAGCACTAACCCATCTAAATCATATAGTATGAGCGACAAGGGAAATGATGGCTCCCTTAAATGGGCTTTTACAATCTCCCCTTGTGATCTGGACTGCTTGAAGAAAAATTTGCGTGGCAATAAGATCAACGGCGAATGCTAAATTTCTTGCACTACTTGCAGAGTGATGACATATCATCAAAGATAACCATCATAAAGTTAAAATACAAAAAAAATATTAATAAGCAGTAAGGAATAACTGAAATAATACAATACAGCTAGAGAAAGCTTTTATTCAAAATGCGGTTTAAATTAATTACAGTACCGTTTTCAGCTAAAGTGCGATAAATTACATTACTATAAGTGTTTTTTTGACTTGCTTATATGACAATTCTCATTCTAACCCGCTGTAGTCTAAAATGTGGATAAGGGAAAAACGAAATAAATTCTGCTAGTTCTAATCAGCTGACGTCATTATGCATTGTTGTGAAGTAGACCTTCCCTGGTTGGCGTCGCAGACGACAAGCAACCGACTTTCGCGTTTTACCGACCTGTTGGAAGCTGCATGAATCTGTTGGAAAGTGCATGAATGTTGCCTCTTGACGCTTGCAAAGTCTCTGTTCCGGCTCATCGCCTCTGTGGAGCGTTTTCGCTCGCGCTAACTTCTGAAACTATTCTGTATTATGGCTGCGGCTCGCCGGCTTTTCTTGAATCTATCATGCTCGCGTTATGTACTGTACTGACTATGTATGATGAGGGCTGCTCGAGTCATGCAATGTACTGCACATGCTTTAATCGGTATGAAAATACACAAATGAAGATACTTCATTCAGACTGAGCATTCGAAAATTATGCTCGTTGTTTGCACAGGTGACTTTGTTTGGTGCTTGGGTCACCTTTGAACCCAAAACTCGGCCATATTAAAGGCCACATGTAGCCTCTTGTTGTCGTGCTAGTTGGTTATTTTGTCAAATGAAGGACGAATAAGCACTGAATAAACAACTTCAACGGCCGACGGCTTCTCCGAGCGGACTGTCGCACGTTGTAAGAAAACAATTGAGGGTTTTCTTCGCGCTGCCATCGAGTAATATTAGACTATTAGACCAGACTATTAGTTTAAGAAAACTAGTAAAGCACGGCGTCTCAAAAGCATCATGAATTTTACAGTCAATGGACCTTATTCCTGTCAGCTCGGTTGGACTGGAACGAGCATGAACCCGAGGCTTGTGCGGGAGAAGTAATTTGCATTTGGAAACAGTTCCCCGCATCAGCTTCTATTCCATTCTCGTTCCAGTCCAACCGTCAGGAAATGAATGTAGACCCCATTCCTAACTGGCGGCCAATAAATTATTCTTTTGTCGTTATGCTAATTATCCTCACTAGCCTCGTTTTGAATTTTGTTCATGGTAACGAGGCTAGTTAGCATAGTTATCATAAAAATAAAGGAATAATTTATTGTAAATGTCGGTTTGAGCCCGAGAATCATATCAAAATTTAATGAATCACGATCGTTCGGGTGAGTGCAGTCCTGAGAAGGACTGTTGTTGATTGTTGTGACTGACAATTGGACAACCTGAGTGGAAGTCATCTTGACTCTGAAGAAGTCCGCTCAGATTGTCGAAATATCAATCGCTAACCATCAACAACAGTCCTCAGGACTACACTCACCCGGACGATCGCGCTTCATAAAGTTTTGAAAAATTTATTGGCCACCATTTATGAAAACGGTCGGTGGCCTATTTTGCTCACTGAAAGCAGCGGAACGGGCAACTGACGCTCTGGAAGAATCTAAAACTGAAATTACCAAATCCCGATTCCGGCATGTTTGTGCCTGCGTGAAGTTTTCTGACTAATTAAGCAACAGTTAATCATTTTTATTCTGCTTGGAATAGCCCGCGTGGCAGCCTGCGTGATAAGCGTTCGAAGGGGATTTCTAGATTCCGTAGGGGCACAGAAAATCGAGGATTTGACCGAATCCAAAAATGTTTGGGTTAGGTGTACTTAAACTTTTTTTGAGGAGGCAATAAAGAAAAACTCTGCTGTAGGTAAGAATTTGATATGCTTACTGGGCAATTCAGTAATTTATGTCTGCAAAGAATCGTCAAATTATAGTCATCAATTCTTATTGACTTTACAAAGTTATCTCATTCCGACGATTGATAAACCAACAAGTGTTCACAGAACCTCAGCCTGTCTTATTGACAATATTTTTGTTAATAATCCGGATCAGGTTGTTGTGAGTGGCAACCTTATTACTGTTGTTAGCGACCACTTTTCGCAGTTTTGTATCTTGGCATCGCCAGTACATAGAATCAAAAGGAAAATTTAGAAGCGTTTTTCTCGCATTTTTGTTCTGACACCTTTAATGATGAATTTGCCACAATTAATTGATTGGAATTTAATCATCGAGAGGCCAGGTATAAATATAGATGAGATCTTAACCTCGTTCTACAAAACATTTAATAAATTTGTAAATTAACATGCAACAATTATAAATTTCTCAACCCATGGATAACCAAGGGATTACGAATTTCAATCCGAACAAAAAATAGATTGCATCAATCCGGTGATTTTGAGAAATATAAATATTACAGAAACAAATTTTGTACTCTGATTCGCTTAAGTAAAAAAAACTAATTATTTTCACGAATTTTTCAGGAACAACTTGAATGATATGCGGAAAACGTGGCAAGCTATAAATGCACTAATCAGGGAATAAATCGTCGAAAAAGAAGGTCTAAGCCAATCAATTAACTCAAGGATCCACAAATTAATAATAGTATCGTCAACGAACCATCGCGTATACCCAAAATTATAAATTTGTATTTCTCATCTGTTGCTAATAGTTTAGCAACTAAAATGCATTTAAGCCGAGCAGTCTTAAGGTCATTCCACTGAAATAGAACCTGCACTGAGATTTTTGTTAAACTTTGCCTATTGATTGTTTATATTGTAGGAACTTAAATTTGGAAATAAAAATGAGGGATCCCCATGTTAGTTTAGGAGCAACAGCACCTTGTCATACCATATAAATCCTTATAATAGTACCATGATTATAGTCACGATTGCTTGCTAACTACACGTTTCCGACGATTGTTTCTTGCTGAACTCTGAGACCAATATTTAAGTTGTGACCAATTGACGTGAGGTGGTCTTAAAATGGGATCACTTTGAAATATTAGCCCATATTTATTTTACATAGAGAAATTTATTACTCAATTCAAAACAAGAGAAAAAAATGATAGGTCACCACACTCGTTTTCGAGTAAGTCCATTCGCAAAGAAAAAGCCGCCATTTTTTAATGCGCGCGCGCTAATCGCGCGTGAAATTATGCGCATTTGCGCATCTCTACTGTGCATATTTTTAAGCGTGATTAGAGCGCGCGCATTAAAAAATGCTCTTGTCACGAAGGTCTCTAGAACCTCTAATTTTATTGGATCTTTTTAGCACGAAGCTCTATTGTTTTAGGGCTAGGGTCCATTGTTACTATTGTTTGTGTATCATTTTCTCAGCCAATCCTGTAAGAAGTTCCAAAGAGCTTCGTGGTGGTTAAAAGTGGCGGCTTTTTCTTTACGGCTGGACCTCGCCATAGAGATAAATCGTCATTTTCTTGAAAACGAGCACGGTGACGTATCATTTCTTTCTGTTGTTTCGAATTGAGTAATTAATTTCTCATGTAAACTAAATATAGACCAATTCTCAGTGTAGAACAAGAAACAATCGCTGGAAACGTGAATTTAGCAAGCAATCGTGACCATAATCATGGTGTTATTATAAGGATTTATGGGGTATAAAGGTGCTGTTGCTCCTAAACGAACATGGGCACCCCTCATTTTTATTTCAAAATTTAAGTTCCTATAACATAAACAATCAATAGGCAAAGTTCGACAAAAATCTCAGTGCAGGTTCTATTTCAGTGGAATGGCCTCAAATGGACTATCTCAATAACTCTAAATCACCAAATACCTCATTCTTCTTAAGCCTGTTACTTGAGGGTGGTAAAGGGGAAAGGAGGGGGGGTCAAGATCACGTTTCACGGAAAATACATTGGTCCCTTCACAATTCACGGGAAATAAAATCAGCATTTCACGTTTCACGGAAAAAAGGAATCCGAGCAAGGACACGAAGAGGGATGATTTGCCTGTCACGGTCACGCAATATTGTTAATCTCGGTCAAAAGTAATAGAAGACACGACTAGAATCACGGTTCATGACGAATTGAATACTTCTTTCTCATTTCAGGGATAATTATTTTGGAAAGTCACGGTTCACAGATTCTAATGAAATCACGATTCACGAGAAAAACACAAGCCATTTCACATTTCACGGGAAAAAAATTAGGCCATTCACGAATCACAAAAATACCCTTTACCTCCCTCTTACTTCACATGAAGTGAAACTTGCAATTTTATCCATCCCGAATAATAAATTTTGAAAAAATTCTGTACAATAGAATGAAGGTCTTCATAGAAAAACAACTATCATATTCATCCCAATACGGTTTTCGTCAAGCACACTCAACTAAACATGCCATACTTGACATGGTAGAAACCATCCGTACCAATATGGACAAAAGACTTTATTCTTGTATGGTGTTCATCGACCTTCAGAAAGCTTTTGATACCGTGGCCTCATAAATTATCACTTGATGAACTAAATTATTACGGCTTTCGAGGATGGTTTCCCTTTTATTTAACAAATCGTACTCAAACAACTGAGATTAACTCGTACATTTCGGATAAAGAAGTCGTTAGTTGTGGTGTACAACAAAGGGTCCGTTTTAGGGCCGCTCCTCTTTTTATTATATTAAACATTGCTCCAGAAAACTTAAATTTTTCTAAAGCCGTTTTGACTTGTAACCCTGATTACTCCTCTATTTTCTTAAGTCTTCTTAATTCATTCCTTGTATTTGTGACAATAACCACGATCATCTTTTACATCATGTTTTATATCGTGTAAACCTCAAATTACACTGCGTGCGCCGCCCTCCCCAATTAATCCCCCACAGCCCACCCCCGACATAGCACTCTTTCTCCGGAATATGATATATATATTTTTGTAAACTTAGCTTGGGCGGACAACTGTCATACAACCTGTTAGTTACAAATAACACTGGCTTAGCCCCCGCGCCCGTGATCCTAAAGCAAATCGCTTCACTTGTAAATAATAATAAGTGATTCCATTTTGTCTCCAAAACGCTCTCCGTCCTTGACAGTGGTCAGTTCTTGAATCAGTGCAAGCGTTTCTTCCACCAGTTGTTTGTCTGCCGTTTCACGAAAATTGTCAGTGTGAGTCAAGAAGTCGAGGAGCAGATTTCCTTCGGTTGATTTCTCATCAAACACTTCGCTAACATCAATGGAAAATTCTTGGCTGTATATTTCATTCTTCCAGCCCCTCTCGTTTGCAGTATTGATAAGCTTCTCCTGTGTTTCGTAGTTGTTGCTACCCGAGTCTTTTCCGTGCCATCGCTTGCTTTGCTTCAGAGAAACCCAGTACCTTAGATTTCGACCACCTATGATACAAACGAATCGAACACTCCCTGCTCGCTGAGTTCTTTCTCAAAGCAATGAATCAAGGTCTGTTCAATATCAACATAATAGATACTGTGGATGAAATGCACTATGTCAAACTTCACTGAGCCGCTCTCCTGACGCTGCCGGCTTTCTTTGTACCCTTCAGAGGTTTGGTGGCAAATTTCGAAGTCTGTACAAGTCAGATGATCGTTCAGAGGGCTTGGCAAGTCTTCGATGGCAGCTTTGTAGAGACCACACGAATATTCATTAGGCTCGATAGCTCGGTTGAAAATCTTCTTGTGACGACCTTGGTTACTTTTCTGCAATTCTTTCTTAATAATTTTCATGATTTCCATATCCATCTCTCCCGTTCCACTTCCATCGCTTATGATGTTGAAACTCGACCGTTGTTGACACCAAGAAAGTCTCGCAGTCTGAACCAGTGGTGGTATATGATGTCGTAAGATCTCAAAATTCTTCATTCTTTCTCCAGATTTTGCAGATAAAACACATTTAAACTTCTGACATAATGTGCTCCGGCGGTTAAGGTATCAGTGTACCCCAAATGACCATCATTCTTCGGCGCCGCTTTACGGTCAGACGTTTGACGCAAACCCCAGTAAAGTATATATTTTCTGAAAGCTTAATAATTGTAGATTACGGAGGTATATTCAGTAACATAAAAAAGTTTAAGGTTTTCCAAATATAGCGCGCTATTTCTCAAAGTTTAGTAATCAAGTTCGTTTCCGGTCGGATTTGAGCGGGAGAACGCGATTAATATCGCTATGTCTTCTTGACACCTTTCGCTAAAAAACGGTGTCGGGAAATTGTGATTACTTGTCTGGTTTGTTTCTGACACGCAGTTAAACTTTGAGAGTTGATAAAACATGCATTCTCTTCACTAAAATAGTCATAACTTTTGAAAGAGGCAAAAAATGAAAATTCCCCGACACCATTTTTTGGCCTGATTATCGGGCAACGTTCTCTCCAAATTTCAGCGAGAAATGTTGAAAACTCGCCGAAAACTAACTCAAAATGTGCGCTTCACTCGCTGAAATTTTTGTTTCGAGATATGAAGGAAAATATAGTTTTGGGCGTTCTTCCGGTGCAATGAGATAATTACACAAAACGTCTGAAAATTAATGACCCGTTGATGGACCAAGTGAAGGCTCATTTTACTTTAACAATAGAGCTCATATCAATTACAAAGCGGGCTCAAATGTTGCTCCTGGCAGGAAACATCCTTTGCAAGATCTGAATTCCGCCGCTCGCGCAACAAAGTTAGTACGGACTTTAAGATATGAGGACGCGGCGGTTTCTAGAACGTCGTAACCGAGGAAAGCCTGGACCGAGAGCGGCGTTGTAAGCGCGGGAAAAATGAAGTTAAGAGCTGCAACGCGACGAAGAACAACACAACGTGAGACGCACTGAGCAGGTTTCGTCCAAACTAAACGCTATGAGCTCGTTTAAAGCAGTTCAAGAAATGCTGCTTTTCTGTTTAGAAGAGGAAATTATCGATGATGAAGAATTTGCTGTACTCTACGAGGAATATACGCCACAAAATCTTCCATTTCCTCACTGTCAATATGACACGTTTTCCCTGTTGAACAAGGATCCTGCAGAGTGTAAAGCAGATTTTCGAGTGGAAAAGGCAGATATTCCATTCCTCATTGATGCTTTAAGAATGCCTCCAGAATTTGTTTGCGGGAATGGCACAGTTTGCGATGCAACAGAGGGCCTGTGTATACTGCTGAAGGGGTTTGCATATCCATGTCGTTATTCGGACATGATACCAATTTTTGGTAGATCAGTTCCAGAGTTAAGTATCGTTAGTAATGAAATCACCGACTGGCTATATACCAACCATGGCCGCAATGCTCGATGTCTACGCCACAGCAATTTCCAATAAAGGAGCCGCCCTTGAAAATTACTTCAGGTTTATAGACCGAACATGGCGCCCCATTAGCCGTCCTATAATAAACCAAAGAACCGTGTATAACGGACACAAACCCGTTCATGCACTTAAATTCCAGTCTGTGGCACTTCCAATGGTTTAATTGGTCATCTCTATGGTGCTGTGGGTAAGCAAAATTCATTTTACTACTATTTTGTCCAGTTCTCAAACTTTTCGAATCTTATTTTTCTACAATTTTGTTGTTATATTCTGAAGGAAGAATGCACGATGCTAGGATGCTGGCCGTGTCAAATCTATACGATGAACTGGAGAATTTTGCCTTTTCCCCGATCGGAGCAGAAATGTGTCTATATGGTGATCCTGCGTATCTGCTAAGAGTCCATCTCCAAGCACCATTCCGCATTGGAATTTTGACTAGGGATATGCAGATTTTTAATGATTCAATGAGTGCAGTCCGTGCTTCTGTGGAATGGTTATTTGCTGATATCAATTATTTCAAATTCCTGGACTTCAAGAAGGACTTCAAGATAGGACTAAGCCAGGTTGGCAAGATGTACATTGTTTGCGCACTACTTAGAAACGCCCTAACCTGCCTTTATTCTAACTCTACAGCTGAATACTTTGGCCTAGTACCTCCCACGTTGGATGACTATTTCAGTTAGGTTTCAAATAAGGACAAAGGGAGTGCCCCTTACTTATGGAAGGGGGGCATCTGGGAAAACAGAAGCACTGTAAAAGTTTCATACCCTTGTGTGTGATGATAGGGTCCAAAATGGTTAGAATGTTCCTGAAGAACAGGGGTCAGGGAAATTTGATCCGGATGGGAAGTTATCCCATTTACTGCCGCCCTCCCCATGAATAATAAACTCTCTACAGAACCATAATTTTGCAAACTATGAGGTCTAATACAACAACAACAAACTTTATTAGAAAATTCTACACTTGCAGAGACCAGGAATAAAGGGGAAAACGCCCCAGTTGATATTTCAGAAAAAGTACATTTTTAACATCATCTCCATAAACAGGGAAGAAATTAATAAATTTGGTAGTTGAGTAAGTCATCACCCCACCCCACAGTAAGTCATCACCTCACCCCACCCCAATTCATAAATAATGAAATCACTTCAGAAGAACAATTTCAGTCTAGGAGGTCAACTCTAATACAACAACAACAGGGGTTAAATGCTATATAATGGTTTTAAGTCTTAAGTCCACATGTAATTGACTTGGAAGAAGAAAGACATGGGGAAACGTTATTGTTACATCATCTCCAAAAACAGGGAGTAATGTAATAATTTAGGTGGATCAGAGTACAGTAATTTACGACTTAACCCAGGGTAACTGGAACGACTTAGCTTAATATCAGAACAAGCTTATTAATTGCAAATTTGGTAGCAGCTATAGTCATAAAAAAGGTTCCTGCCTGCCTAATTTCAGGAGTTCAAAATCTGAAACAGAGCAGCAGAAAAATACGGTAATAAAAATAATCCACACTGCCTTCCAAGGCAACACAACAGTTTCTTCATTTCTTGGATCTGAGAACTTACAAATGCATTTAACAATAGACGACCAGGGGTGCATGGAAAAATGCCCTAGGTGACTCAAAAGAAAATCTGAGATGTAAGCAGCATAAAATAACTCCTAGTATTTTTACCCCTCACTCCTCGTACATTGGGTTTGGGTTATTTTCTAAGCAAAACTGTAATGGCATAGGAATATGCTTGAATGAACATAAAATTACATTCCAGTTCTCAATCAAAATGCAATTCAAAACCTTGTCGGAAAATCAACTGAAAGTCACTTAGGGCTTTATTTTGCACATTGTTGATAGGCAATTATTTATTCACGATACGCTCCATAATGTCCAATAATGCCTTTGTTTGTCCAAGCACCAACAGGCACTGCCTTTCCAGTCATCATGCATGCAGAAATAAACACCAAATAGGTAGTGTCATGCAAGCAACTTAAAAGGAACCAGGGAACCAAGGTGGCAATGGCAAGCATGAAGGCAAAATTGGCAATGAATAACTGGCGGCCAAGCTAAATACAGGATTCCACTTACCAAAAATTAAGCAAGTTTACTGGAGGTACTAATGATTACTTGCTGAGGGGTTCTAATATACTGTTTGTAGGCATCACTTTTCCAACGGCTCAAAACTTGGATTAAGTGATCTGGGATGCCCACTTGAGCAGCTGTAGTTGCGGCCCCAATACGGAAACTATGGCTTGAAAAGTTACCAGCTACTCCCGCTGACTGGAGAATGGCCCTAAGTCGGTTGGTGACCAGCTGCCTAGTTAGTGGTTGACCATTAGCCAGCAGGAAGAGTGGGCCTGGCCAAGTACTACGACATGCTAAATAGTTCAACACTGCTCTCACAGCACACAAAGATGATGATCCAAGACCAACATACACGTGATAACCCTGACGAAAAGGATCTGTTTTTGAAGCTTAAATGAGCACTCGCAAACAAGTAGGAGCCTCGGTGGAGTCCACGGTTATGTCCTGCACTGTCAGGTGTACTTCAGGATCAATTTTTTTAAGTGAAGGGCAAGTAAATTCCGCTGAGCGAAGGAAACCCAAATAAGCCAATGAGCAAGCAGCCCAAAACATGCAGTCATCAAACGAAGATGGAACCAAGCCAGAGCGTACTACTCTAAGGACCTCAGGAGTAACAGACAGTCTGGGCGAAGAAGGGGCGACACCTTGGGTTCGCTTAATGCCTTTCATCACCCTTTGAAGCTGCAAGCAATTCTAAAGTAGATCCTCAAAACTCTGTTTAATATGGAGAGAACGAACTGCTTACAGATAAACTTTTATAGAAGAATGACGCATCGACTCAGCCAACAACGTCACAAATAAGCAGAGCGTCCATTCATCTGTGGGACATGGGGAACCTGACAAGGATAAGCGGCCGCTCTGATAGCAAAAGTTTACAAACTTCTCTTGTGCCGTAGAATAACAGCGACGAGTGGAATGCACTAAACCCTCAGATAATAGTCAGGTGGCTTACCGTTTTGATCGTAACAGAAGTGACAAAAGCATGAAACTTGGCACATAAATTCTATGAAGCATATGTAGTGATATTAGAAGGGGTGCCCAA